>PQFF01000060.1:35285-54337 GCA_003547095.1 Diversispora epigaea | reverse complement strand
TTTTTTTTCACTTGTAATTTACAAACTTTAAAGTAATTTTTTACTAAATTATTTCTATTATAATTAAAATAATCTTATTCTTAACTATAAAATAATGTGTGTTTCATTTTTGCAGCATCAATATTCATCAAGTTATTACAATTTAAAATTAAGTATTACGAAAATTTAAAATTTTTATTATTACTAGATTACATAATAAACTTTTTTATTTAATAATATAATATTAAAATTGCTACTAAGTAAACATAAAGATACAAGTAAAATATACATTTTGTAAAATTTTCAGAATTGTTACACTAAAATTACGAATTATATTTACGTATTTTTCTTTTAAGATTAAATCGTCCATTTAATGTTCAATTTTTGTGTAAAACGTTTGAAATGTTTACAGAATAAATATTTTATCTATATCTTTATATTTACTTAATAGCAGTTTTAATATTATATTATTAAATAAAAAAGTTTATTATGTAATCTAGTAATAATAAAAATTTTAAATTTTCGTAATACTTAATTTTAAATTGTAATAACTTGATGAATATTGATGCTGCAAAAATGAAACATACATTATTTTATAGTTAAGAATAAGATAATTTTAATTATAATAGAAATAATTTAGTAAAAAATTACTTTAAAGTTTGTAAATTACAAGTGAAAAAAAATTTTTACATATAAAAAACATATCTAAAATAATCTACAATTTTGTTTTATTATATAAAAAATAAACTGTAAGTTTATTTTAATATAAAAGATAAGTCCTGAGTTTATCTCATTATATAGAGAATAATTATTATATAAAAGATAAGTCCTGAGCTTATTTCATTATATAAAAAATAAGTCTTGAGTTTATCTTATTATATAGAGAATAAGCTTTGAGCTTATCTTATTATATAAAGAATAAGTTCTGAGCTTATCTGATTATATAAAAGATAAGTCCTGAGCTTATCTTATTATATAGAGGATAAGCCATAAGCTTATCTCATAATATAGAGGATAAGCCGTGAGCTTATCTCAATATATAGAGGATAAGTTGTGAGCTTATCTCATTATAAAGAATAAGCCGTGAGCTTATCTTATTATATAGAGGATAAGCTGTGAGCTTATCACATTATATAGAGGATAAGCCGTGAGCTTATCTCATTATATAGAGGATAAGCTGTGAGCTTATCACATTATATAGAGGATAAGCCATGAGCTTATCACATTATATAGAGGATAAGCTGTGAGCTTATCTCACTATATAGAGGATAACACAGGTCAAAATCCAAATATTGGGCAGCTATCGGGCATCTATCGGGTACCCGATATTTTTGAATATCGGGTACCTATCGGGTACTTATCGAGTGCAAATAATATTTTTATATATATCGGGCACCCGATATCTAGGGTTTTTTTTTGTAAATTTTATAATGCACCCGATATGACAGCGATATTAATTATTATTATTTCAGGCACCCGATATTACCTTCAATATCGGGTACATGATAATAAATAGTAATATCGGGTATATATCGGACACCTGATTTATTAAAAATTTTATTCAGATTTTTCCTTTGGCTTATCTNACTTCAGGCTCCATAAATTTATGCTTAAATCGTATGCTAGAGGAAGGCACATTTTTATACCATTTGACATATGCTAGAAGATGTGTTTTGGGTCCTTTTGGAAGTGTTAGAGTATGTTCGAAGTAATATTGTACCTCCCCAGGATAAATATCACTTGTTCCATCTCTATATGCTTTCCACTTCGCTAATATAATTGCATTATTTTCATGTCGTCCAGTGATCTTGGACCTAAATATTTCATTACCTATTATTAATCGTGCATGTTGATTCATAGTTACTTTCATACATGCGTTCACATCTTTCTTTTTTCTATTATATAATGTTACATACCATTCACATAATATTTTTTGAACCTCTTTAGGAATACTTACCTTTTCATGTGAAGGTGTTAGCATACGTCCTGGTATATATTCAGTGCTATAGATTTTATTGGACGTGTCATGTCTCAGGGAGATTAAATACTGTAACTCTTCTCTATCAAATTCATTAGTTACAGCTAAGCTGCCAGCAACTTTCTTTGGTGCAAGAAATTTAAGAGAATTCTCTAAGAGACCAGACGTTGTTACCGACGGAGGTTTATCCTTCTTAATAAACACGTGGGATGAACAGGAACTCTTGAAATAATATTAAAGATATTATTCAAGGAAACTATTAGTCAAAATAGATACCACTACTACTAATAGGTAGGTTCTAGAAGTTAAATAACTACTGTTAATAAGTGTATTGATTAGTGTTAACTACTAATATCATGAGATAGCGCTCCAAATGATAAAGTAGACGATTCAATACAAAGGGTTTGGTTATTATTAATAAATAATAATACTGATAATTTCAAGGTAATAATAACCTTTATTAATGGTAATTGCAAAGACAAAAGAAACTAATTTACAAATAAATTAGTTACAAAAGGTTTCCTAATTAAAGGATAGAATCCTAAACTAATGAATTCTAAATCTGACTTAAAAACTGACTGCCTTTGCCTCAGGCCAAAATCCATCCTTTATATAACTAATTTTTGGGTCCTTTGGGTCCTTTAGGTCCTTTGGGTCCTTTGGGTCCTTTAGGTCCTTTAGGTCCTTTAGGTCCTTTGGGTCCTTGTAATACATGATCTACATATTAATTTACTACTATCTATGGTAAATCTATTACAGGACACAGTTACACTACACAACTACACATTTGTAAATCAATTTGTCTTTCGTATTACAGATAAGAAATATAAATAAATAACTAAATAAATACTAACTAAATATAAATAAATATAATAACAGAATAATAAATAATATAAGCAATAATATATAATAATAATTAAGATATATCCACTACAATATTACTATGGTAACAGTTACCCTCCCAATTAATTCATAAGTCCTCTTATGACCTTATATTCACTGAAATATCTCTAATAGCCTGTACAAAAGGCATGAAATTATTGTCGAAGTTATTTTTACTCATTCGAGCCATTACATATAAAGATAAGTAATTTGTTCTATAAATTTGTTCTCTATCATCCTGAAATACTTTATAAGTTCTCATTGCTCCCAAGTAATAACGATATTCATCAGAGATATCATTTTGTTGCACATAATCCAACCATGACATTCGAGGTAGAGTTCTTAAACTTAATAACTCTCCTAAATAATAAGTATACATTAATATCTTGATTCGATTACGATGGATAATTTCTTGTCTCAACAATTGAAATACTGTATCGATGGACTGTTTCCAAGGGTCGGTAAGTTTGTATGGGTCCATTTGTTGGATAGGTACATTTCCTTCAATATTTAAAAGGTCTTGTTTATATAAATGCATTTTGTCTAAAAATCGCTGGTTTCGTGTCATGCTGACTAAATTTTCTAAAAGTAGAGAGTCTGTTGCTTAAATATTAATTAAAGTTACGCATAGTATCACTATTTTTGGTAACCTAATTTCCATTAATTTACACAGAATTATCTATTACCAATTGTGGCTTCCATGTGGTACGACCTTTATATAATTTTAGTCGATCAGCATGTATCAATTCCTTCAGGGGTTGATTGAATTGATTTTTCAGGGCATAAGCTCCTTTATCTAAGCATTTACTTATGGTAAATGGTCCTTTCCATCGGGTATCAAGTTTTCCAGACCATTGTTTATCCAACCGAGAGTCATACATTAAAACTTTGTCACCTTCCTTATATTTGACAATCTGTGGCATTTTCTCCAAGTGTCGTCGTTCCTGTGACTTTTGTGACTTCTGTATATTATCCCTAGCTTTTTGTCGATGAACTGATAATTGATCGATTAGTTCATAAGCTCGTTGCAGGATAGTATCTTCAAGATCATATTCAACAATGTCTTGTTGACCATCGATTTCAATTGGTAATCGGGCTTCTCTTCCATGATTTAAAAAGAATGGAGTATACTTAGTGGTATTTTGTTTATTTGTCCGATAAGCAAATAGTATAGAGGTTATATAATTATCCCAATTCATAGGATCTCGGACTTTCTTTAAACCTTCACAAAGTGTTTGATTAAAACGTTCCACTAGTCCATTAGTTTGTGGATGATACGGTGATGAAAAGCGATGTTCCATCCTAAATTTATCACTTAACTCATCAATTACTTTATTTTTAAAATGTGTGCCCTGGTCTGAAATTAGAACTGTAGGGGCACCATGTCGACAAATAATTTCATCATAGATAAACTGAGCAACAGCTTCGGCAGTTGCATTTGTTAAAGGTTTCGCTTCCGGCCATTTTGTAAGGTAATCCATAGCAACTACAATATATCGGTTTCCTCGTGGAGTAACTGGTAAAGGTCCTACAATATCAATTCCAATTTGTTCAAAAGGTTGTCCAACAGGTATGGTATGTAGAGGTTCCGTCCTTTTTGGTCTTCCAAACCTTTGGCAAGAGTCACAACTTTGAACATACTCCTTAATGTCATCGAACATTTGGTTCCAATAATATTTATCCTTAACACGATTATAAGTGGCTTCTATNTTCATAAGCTCGTTGCAGGATAGTATCTTCAAGATCATATTCAACAATGTCTTGTTGACCATCGATTTCAATTGGTAATCGGGCTTCTCTTCCATGATTTAAAAAGAATGGAGTATACTTAGTGGTATTTTGTTTATTTGTCCGATAAGCAAATAGTATAGAGGTTATATAATTATCCCAATTCATAGGATCTCGGACTTTCTTTAAACCTTCACAAAGTGTTTGATTAAAACGTTCCACTAGTCCATTAGTTTGTGGATGATACGGTGATGAAAAGCGATGTTCCATCCTAAATTTATCACTTAACTCATCAATTACTTTATTTTTAAAATGTGTGCCCTGGTCTGAAATTAGAACTGTAGGGGCACCATGTCGACAAATAATTTCATCATAGATAAACTGAGCAACAGCTTCGGCAGTTGCATTTGTTAAAGGTTTCGCTTCCGGCCATTTTGTAAGGTAATCCATAGCAACTACAATATATCGGTTTCCTCGTGGAGTAACTGGTAAAGGTCCTACAATATCAATTCCAATTTGTTCAAAAGGTTGTCCAACAGGTATGGTATGTAGAGGTTCCGTCCTTTTTGGTCTTCCAAACCTTTGGCAAGAGTCACAACTTTGAACATACTCCTTAATGTCATCGAACATTTGGTTCCAATAATATTTATCCTTAACACGATTATAAGTGGCTTCTATGCCTAAATGTCCTGAGG
Source organism: Diversispora epigaea (assembly GCA_003547095.1). NCBI lineage: Eukaryota > Fungi > Glomeromycota > Glomeromycetes > Diversisporales > Diversisporaceae > Diversispora > Diversispora epigaea. The sequence goes on along the minus strand of PQFF01000060.1, from coordinate 49,075 downwards.
TGGGGTGGTTATGCATCATGTATAACAGGGGTTCCATTTCATGTCTCCCTATTACTTTGATGAATTGCTGATTATTCCTTCGTGGTTTCTTAAATAACTGTCCATTGTATAACTGAAAATGTTTGACTTTATTCAAAAATTGTTTGCGTTCGCGAGGTGATTGGGGTTTCGGGAATGTTTGATTATTTAAATAATTATAAAATTGTTGGTATAGGGTTAAATCCATCTTGATTTGGTTACTTCAATAAACTCTAATAAATGTTTTGCCAAGACACCGACAACTTGGTCCGAATTGTATTTTACGTCGGATTTATTTCTTTTATAATTATTGTTCAATTAAAGACAGGATAACGCATCAGCGTTAGTATTTTCTTTTCCTGGTTTGTGTTGTACTTCAAAATCATATGGCTGTAATCGTAATATCCATCTTGCCAATCTTCCTTTTGGTACACTCGAATATAACCATTTTAGTGCGGAATGGTCAGTTATTAAAACAAAATGTTTAAATCCTAAATAAGAATAGAAATGTTCAACTGCCCAAATAATAACTAAACATTCGAGCTCAGTTGCGCCATACTGTTTTTGCGCTCCGATAAGACTTTTACTAGCATAAGCAATGACCTTTTCATGTCCTTCATCATTGCGTTGACTTAAGACAGCTCCTAATCCTTGTGCAGAACTATCGGTAGTTAAATAGAAGGTTCGGGTGAAATCAGGGTAAGATAAAATTGGTTCGGTAATTAACTTTCCTTTTAATGCATCAAAGGACTGTTGACATTTCTCTGTCTATTCTAGTTCGGAGTCTTTTCGCAATAATTTATTGAGTGGTTGAGCAATTGTTGAAAAGTCCTTAATAAATTTTCTATAGTAGGATGCTAATCCTAAGAAACTGCGGACCCTAGTCCTGGTAGTTGGTATTGGAAAGTTTTTAACCTTTTCAATTTTTGTAGGGTCAGCCATAATTCCATCTCCACTGACAATGTGTCCCAGAAATTCTAATTTAGGTTGTAAGAAGTGACATTTGTCAGGTCCAAGTTTTAATCCGGCGGCTCGTAGTCATTGAAACACTTTTCCCAATTTAGTTAAGTGTTCGTCGAAAGTTTTTGAGTAAATGTTGATATCATCGAGGTAAACAATGACTCCTTGATATAACATGTCGTTTAAAACATGATCCATAAGACGTTGGAAAGTAGCTGGAGCATTGGTGAGTCCAAAGGGCATTACGGTAAACTCATATGTTCCTTGTTTGGTAATGAATGCAGTTTTGTCCTGGTCTTTTGGATCCATTTCCACTTGCCAATAACCACTAGCAAGATCAAGGGTAGTAAACCATTTTGCATCTCGGAGTGCATCCAACATATCTTCAATGCGAGGGATTGGGTAAGCATCTTTTCGTGTTTCGGTATTCAACTTTCGGTAATCTACACAAAATCTCAACTTGCCATTTTTCTTTTTGACAAGAACAACAGGAGAGGCCCAAGGGCTTTTGGATCTTTTTATTAAACCCTTGTCCAACATTCTGTCAAGTTCTTCTTTGATAAATTGGTCTTCATCGGGGTGTGTTCGGTAGAAGCGTTGTTTAATTAGTTTTGCTTCTCCTACATCTATGATATTTGTTTGTCCCAATGAACTAACATCATTAGCAAATAAATCTTTATTTCGCTCCATCAATTTATCAAACTTTTGTTGTTGGTGGTTATTTAATTGGCCAATATCCAATTTATTTTTATTTAATTTTTCACTTAGGAATACAGGCACGGTATCTTTATCGCTCTCGTCATTGTGATCTTCAATTGTTGTATTTTTGAAAATAATTTCATCATCATCTTCTTCGGATTCCTCTGTTTCAGTATCGCTTTCATTAACACTTTCTTCATCAGTACTTTCAATAAGTTCAGAAAACTCTTCTTTAGTTTCCTTTGAACAGTTGGCAGGAACAGTAAGAGTTTTTCCTCGCCATCTAAGAGTCAATTCTTGATCACTCCAATTATATGAAGCATTAGCTTTCATGAGCCAATTGTTTTCTAATAATAGAGAATAAGTAGCGGCATCGATTACTTCTACATCAATAGGAATAGTTTGGCCTTGGATAGTAATTGGTAAGTCACGGATAACTCCTAAGGGTTGAGTTTTCTTCCCAGTAGCAGGTAAAATAATACTTTTAGAAGCTTCCTCAATTTCATAACCTAATTGTTCCATGGCATCGCGAGTGACAATACTAATAGCTGCGCCACTGTCAACAATAGTAGGCACAGTATAAACTCCTACTGCGACGTTACATTTTAAGGCGGTAGTTTTTAAAGAGTACTCCTGGTCTGCCAATTTAATTTCTTTTTCTTTAGGTTTTCGAAGGGCTTCAAAGAAACTTTTCCTAATAGATGGGACTTCTAAAGCATCGGCCCAAGATAANTATTTTTGAAAATAATTTCATCATCATCTTCTTCGGATTCCTCTGTTTCAGTATCGCTTTCATTAACACTTTCTTCATCAGTACTTTCAATAAGTTCAGAAAACTCTTCTTTAGTTTCCTTTGAACAGTTGGCAGGAACAGTAAGAGTTTTTCCTCGCCATCTAAGAGTCAATTCTTGATCACTCCAATTATATGAAGCATTAGCTTTCATGAGCCAATTGTTTTCTAATAATAGAGAATAAGTAGCGGCATCGATTACTTCTACATCAATAGGAATAGTTTGGCCTTGGATAGTAATTGGTAAGTCACGGATAACTCCTAAGGGTTGAGTTTTCTTCCCAGTAGCAGGTAAAATAATACTTTTAGAAGCTTCCTCAATTTCATAACCTAATTGTTCCATGGCATCGCGAGTGACAATACTAATAGCTGCGCCACTGTCAACAATAGTAGGCACAGTATAAACTCCTACTGCGACGTTACATTTTAAGGCGGTAGTTTTTAAAGAGTACTCCTGGTCTGCCAATTTAATTTCTTTTTCTTTAGGTTTTCGAAGGGCTTCAAAGAAACTTTTCCTAATAGATGGGACTTCTAAAGCATCGGCCCAAGATAAACCAGCGGGTTGGTTTTGTAGTTGTTCCACAATGTCAAAATCCTTTTTCCTGAAGAGAGGTGGTCGAGTTGCATTTTCCTTTTTCTTTTCTTTATTTCCTTTCACCATTTTAATTACTTTCTTTTTCTTGGACCTTTTCTTTAAAGTGATTTCAGTTTTAACAACTTTAGGTACTGGTACACTTGTTGTTTTAGGAAGTCCAAAGGTATTCAAGCTTGATTTTGGTTCAGGAATATTAGTTTCACGAGGTCGTTTGATAGGTGTATCCTCATCGCTACTGTCATCTCTTTCTCGTTTTCCCAAATAAGCATCATAAGCTTCAAGAAGGTGTTGTAAAAGTTTATCTTCCTCCTTTTCACTTTCTTCTTCAACTTCCACTAATTTGGCATGTGCGGAGTTGTCCGAATTATCCTTGCGATCAGGACAGTCCCAAGAGATGTGTCCTTCCTTTTCACATTTGAAACAAGTACGAGTTTCTCGATTATTATTTCTATTGTTTCGATTGTTTCGATTGTTCCAATTATTTTGTGAAGAGTTGTCGCGGTTATTTCCTCGGTTGCGATAGTTAGGTTGTTGGTTAACTTGAGTAGTTAATTTCTCCATTTTTTGAATTAAATTCAATTGCATCTTCTCAAATTTCTTTGCCAAGTCGTTGAGGTTGTGAGCAGGGTCAAAAGTTATTTTAGTTTCCTTCTTTTTCTTTTTGAGTACTGTTTTCTTTGGTTTCCTTTCCTCTTCTTCTTCCTCTTCTTCTTCGTCTGAACTTTCAACAACTTTCTTTTTACCTTTTTGTTTACGAGGTTCAATTTCATTTACCATATCCAATCCTTCCTCATAAGCTTGCGCTAGTTCTAAAGCAGCAGCTAAGGTACCTGGAGCTTGCATGGTTATCAATGGTGCGATGTGAGGCAACAATCCTTTTATGAAGAGTCGTTTATGTTGGTTAACATTAATTTCTACTCGTTTCACCAATCGTCTAAATCTCGCATAATAAGCATCGACAGTTTCTCCTTGTCGTTGGCGATTGTTTTCTAATTCACGCATCCATTTATTTCTCCACTGGGTATTACAATATTTTTTCACAAATCCAGCTTTCCAAGCGGCCCAATCGGCCATATCGCCAGCATCTATTTCGGTATACCATTCTTCGGCATCGTCTTCAAGGTAGGTGGCATACTTGCGAATCTTTTTCGCTTCATCCCATGCATTACTGCGGGCGACTTTCTCAAAATGGAGCATCCATTGAAGAGGGTCCTGCGTTCCATCCCCATAAAATGGATTGATTCGGAGGGATGTATGGTTATGTAAGTTGTCCTCCAAGTAATCAAGTACAGCGTTTGCCATTTCGTCTTCGGTATCAGTATCACTACTGTCGCTACTATCAGAGACGGTTAAGTGAGCTTCTGCTAATTGCTGATTTAGGAGATTAAAGTCTATTGGTTGATAGAAAGTTCGGATGTTTTGGAGTTGGTCCCAGTTGTTTGGAGGGGTAACTACACGTGGAGTAACTTGTTCTGGTGATCGCCTGGGTGATACTGTCTGTGAGAAACTTTGAGGAGTTTCGTTAGATCGGCGTCTGTGTCGAGAAGTAGTTCCGGATGTTCCGACTGTTACAGAGGGGGAAGTTGTTGTTGAATTACTTGCGGGTAACCTAACGGTAACTGGATTCTGATTTTCTCTTTGAATTTGATATCGTTGTCTTCTTTGTTCTCTTTCTTCCGGTGTTAACCGTTGAACAGTTCGCCTTGTCGAGTCTCGAGATGTCGACTCCAAAGTGTTAACTTAGGAATTTAATTATTCTTTGGCTTAGACCTGGTCGGTATGTTGAAGACAGTTCTTCCGTTATCAACAAGAATATTATCACGAATCCACACGTGATGTTTAATCAAATCAAGATGATCCTTTACTCGATTGAGGTCCTTTAGAGTATAGGTTACTTCGTAATTAGAATTCTTTTCTTCTCGGGATAGTTCTCTTTCAACAATTTTGGAGAGAGCTTCGTTCTTTTGTTTGATTGCTTCGTCTACACAATCGTTGCGTCTTTTGGCAATAACCATTAACAGTACAGTATAATTTCTTTTTGCGTTTCCGCTAGAAGGCACCAAATTGTTACCGACGGAGGTTTATCCTTCTTAATAAACACGTGGGATGAACAGGAACTCTTGAAATAATATTAAAGATATTATTCAAGGAAACTATTAGTCAAAATAGATACCACTACTACTAATAGGTAGGTTCTAGAAGTTAAATAACTACTGTTAATAAGTGTATTGATTAGTGTTAACTACTAATATCATGAGACAGCGCTCCAAATGATAAAGTAGACGATTCAATACAAAGGGTTTGGTTATTATTAATAAACAATAATACTGATAATTTCAAGGTAATAATAACCTTTATTAATGGTAATTGCAAAGACAAAAGAAACTAATTTACAAATAAATTAGTTACAAAAGGTTTCCTAATTAAAGGATAGAATCCTAAACTAATGAATTCTAAATCTGACTTAAAAACTGACTGCTTTTGCCTCAGGCCAAAATTCATCCTTTATATAACTAATTTTTGGGTCCTTTGGGTCCTTTAGGTCCTTTNATTATTCTTTGGCTTAGACCTGGTCGGTATGTTGAAGACAGTTCTTCCGTTATCAACAAGAATATTATCACGAATCCACACGTGATGTTTAATCAAATCAAGATGATCCTTTACTCGATTGAGGTCCTTTAGAGTATAGGTTACTTCGTAATTAGAATTCTTTTCTTCTCGGGATAGTTCTCTTTCAACAATTTTGGAGAGAGCTTCGTTCTTTTGTTTGATTGCTTCGTCTACACAATCGTTGCGTCTTTTGGCAATAACCATTAACAGTACAGTATAATTTCTTTTTGCGTTTCCGCTAGAAGGCACCAAATTGTTACCGACGGAGGTTTATCCTTCTTAATAAACACGTGGGATGAACAGGAACTCTTGAAATAATATTAAAGATATTATTCAAGGAAACTATTAGTCAAAATAGATACCACTACTACTAATAGGTAGGTTCTAGAAGTTAAATAACTACTGTTAATAAGTGTATTGATTAGTGTTAACTACTAATATCATGAGACAGCGCTCCAAATGATAAAGTAGACGATTCAATACAAAGGGTTTGGTTATTATTAATAAACAATAATACTGATAATTTCAAGGTAATAATAACCTTTATTAATGGTAATTGCAAAGACAAAAGAAACTAATTTACAAATAAATTAGTTACAAAAGGTTTCCTAATTAAAGGATAGAATCCTAAACTAATGAATTCTAAATCTGACTTAAAAACTGACTGCTTTTGCCTCAGGCCAAAATTCATCCTTTATATAACTAATTTTTGGGTCCTTTGGGTCCTTTAGGTCCTTTGGGTCCTTTGGGTCCTTTAGGTCCTTTNAGCTTTGAAAATCCTTCTCCGATAGCAATTTTTGGAGGGATTCGACCAATATCAGATGGAAGTTGAACGTTATCCATCCTCTTTTGTGCTGTACGAAGTTGCTCAGAATTTAGCTTATTTTCTTTAATAAATATGGATTGAATAATCCATTTTGCAATCCCAAGGAACAAACAATGCATTGGATCCACTACTGCAAATCTGATCGGATCCATGTAAGGGAGACGAAGCAATTCAGTCCATTGCACTCCGTTTATTTTAAAATGAGCTTCTCTTGTTCCTCTGGTATCACATTTAAGCCATTCTTGAGCATATTGTCTATGTTTTTGGGGATCTGCAGATTCTGTAATCCATTGTTCATAATCATGCATACTACCATAATGAGTTTTTTTAAACTTCTCACTATATCGGCTTCTTTTCGAGCACCNTTTGGGTCCTTTGGGTCCTTTAGGTCCTTTAGGTCCTTTGGGTCCTCGTAATACATGATCTACATATTAATTTACTACTATCTATGGTAAATCTATTACAGGACACAGTTACACTACATAACTACACATTTGTAAATCAATTTGTCTTTCGTATTACAGATAAGAAATATAAATAAATAACTAAATAAATACTAACTAAATATAAATAAATATAATAACAGAATAATAAATAATATAAGCCAATAATATATAATAATAATTAAGATATATCCACTACAATATTACTACGGTAACAACGTCCATTGACATGAAAGATGATAATCCACAAGCGAATTTTTAAGAACAATTCGCATAAGTTCGGGTTCGATCTGCCGATTACTATTAGGATATGAACCTATGAAAAGATTTGTGTTAAAATTTTATTTATTATAATTTCGTACACCCGATATGTGTGGCTTACCTATGTATCTATTTAATCGCTCATACGGAAATAATCAAAAACTATAAACAGAGCCATAATCCCGTATGTATTCAGGAATATGCATTGATAAATGGATATTACTTGTAATAAATTCAGGCCTATAGGTTCTTTCTATATTTATTGACATATCCCTTAATCTTTCTTGGGCTTCTTGCAGATCATCTTCAGTAACAAATCTAGCAACCAATAAGTTACACGCCCGAACAAAATGTCCCAATATCTTTCTATCATTATCATCTAACATGTCCCATAAAATTGTTGTTGCATATATCATAATAAAGGTCTTCCATTGGTCAGCAGTGAGCTTTGAAAATCCTTCTCCGATAGCAATTTTTGGAGGGATTCGACCAATATCAGATGGAAGTTGAACGTTATCCATCCTCTTTTGTGCTGTACGAAGTTGCTCAGAATTTAGCTTATTTTCTTTAATAAATATGGATTGAATAATCCATTTTGCAATCCCAAGGAACAAACAATGCATTGGATCCACTACTGCAAATCTGATCGGATCCATGTAAGGGAGACGAAGCAATTCAGTCCATTGCACTCCGTTTATTTTAAAATGAGCTTCTCTTGTTCCTCTGGTATCACATTTAAGCCATTCTTGAGCATATTGTCTATGTTTTTGGGGATCTGCAGATTCTGTAATCCATTGTTCATAATCATGCATACTACCATAATGAGTTTTTTTAAACTTCTCACTATATCGGCTTCTTTNATTTGTAAATCAATTTGTCTTTCGTATTACAGATAAGAAATATAAATAAATAACTAAATAAATACTAACTAAATATAAATAAATATAATAACAGAATAATAAATAATATAAGCCAATAATATATAATAATAATTAAGATATATCCACTACAATATTACTACGGTAACAACGTCCATTGACATGAAAGATGATAATCCACAAGCGAATTTTTAAGAACAATTCGCATAAGTTCGGGTTCGATCTGCCGATTACTATTAGGATATGAACCTATGAAAAGATTTGTGTTAAAATTTTATTTATTATAATTTCGTACACCCGATATGTGTGGCTTACCTATGTATCTATTTAATCGCTCATACGGAAATAATCAAAAACTATAAACAGAGCCATAATCCCGTATGTATTCAGGAATATGCATTGATAAATGGATATTACTTGTAATAAATTCAGGCCTATAGGTTCTTTCTATATTTATTGACATATCCCTTAATCTTTCTTGGGCTTCTTGCAGATCATCTTCAGTAACAAATCTAGCAACCAATAAGTTACACGCCCGAACAAAATGTCCCAATATCTTTCTATCATTATCATCTAACATGTCCCATAAAATTGTTGTTGCATATATCATAATAAAGGTCTTCCATTGGTCAGCAGTGAGCTTTGAAAATCCTTCTCCGATAGCAATTTTTGGAGGGATTCGACCAATATCAGATGGAAGTTGAACGTTATCCATCCTCTTTTGTGCTGTACGAAGTTGCTCAGAATTTAGCTTATTTTCTTTAATAAATATGGATTGAATAATCCATTTTGCAATCCCAAGGAACAAACAATGCATTGGATCCACTACTGCAAATCTGATCGGATCCATGTAAGGGAGACGAAGCAATTCAGTCCATTGCACTCCGTTTATTTTAAAATGAGCTTCTCTTGTTCCTCTGGTATCACATTTAAGCCATTCTTGAGCATATTGTCTATGTTTTTGGGGATCTGCAGATTCTGTAATCCATTGTTCATAATCATGCATACTACCATAATGAGTTTTTTTAAACTTCTCACTATATCGGCTTCTTTTCGAGCACCTGTGACATTTCATTACTGCAGATCCATGCCCAAATAACTTTCGTGTAGCTGGAATATCGGAAGAACCTACTAATATTGCAACTCTTATATCGAGCCCATCTTTATTTTCATATGTTTTGGGAACTCTCCATCCCTTCCATAATTCCTTAAGTTCATCAACTATCGGGGATAGGTAATGATTAATTTGGTTCTTATCGGCTTCCTTAGGTCCAGGTAGGAAGTCTAAATAAATAATATTTTCGGGCTTATTTCTTTCTGCTCTTGGAAGATTACATATCGAAGCATAAATAGCACCAGTGCTATGTTGTGTGTACTTAAAGGGTTGGAACCAATCCAAATTTATTAATAATCCTAAATTCGAGGTAGCAGTTTCTGGACTAAAAAATTTGCTACCATCGAAAGGAAATGAATTCCATACTTTCCCATCATATATATCAGCATAGATATTACTATCATAATTTCTTGTGCCCGATTGGTCTAGCATTTTTTCAAAGCCAGATCTCTGGTACAAGATACTTAATTGTTGTTTAATTGAGGGCTTAGGGTATAGCATTTTAGGAATTGCTACCATATTTTTCATATTTCTTTTAAGGGAGGAGAGCTCATTATTGCATAAATTCTTTCGGGAAGGTATTAGATTGTTTGGATATTCTTCATAACGGCAATGCATGATTGCTAACTTATTGTTTTCCGTATTATTGTATACAATCTTAAAATCATATAATTTATGACAGTTTGTGCAAACTGCCATCCTTAATTTTGGTTAGAAAATTCCTAACCTTTTTTTTGCTAAAAATAAAGAAGCAGGAAATTCCCAAAACTTAGAATCGTCAATCATCTTAAGGGTATGGTTTAAAAACTTAATTAAGGCCTCCAGGGCCATATCAGGTATCCGATATTTTTGTTGAAACTTAAATAACCACAAAAGTATCTCTACGTCTAATTTATCTTTTAATTCTACTCCTTCATAGCATTCGTCCTCCTCTTCCAGCTCAGGTGAGACAAACAAGTTATCATCATCTTTAAATATTTCATCATCCGAATCCATATATTCATTTTCTAATTCTACTTCTACTTCTAATTCATCATCGTCACAAATAATTTCTTCATCATCACATTCTTCTAAGTCGTCAATTAATTCATTATCATTATCTCCTATATCAAACAAAAGTTCATCATCAAATATATCGAGCATCTCATCCATGTGTGGTTCGTGAAATTGATCATTTCTTGGACGAGATGATGATGCCACAACTATTTCTTCACCAAGATCCAACCCTGTAAGCATATTGCTTATTGACACGTCTCTATTTAACTTAGGTACATCAGATGTCGGTGAACTTCTTTTTCTTTTCTTACTATTTTTATTTGATGACGTATCTTCATTCACTTGAGTTTCATTCACTTAATTAAGAAAGATAAATATTATAAATGTTACACAAGTTAAAAATTGATATATCGGGTACCCGATATGACTATTTGTCTACCCGATATGCGAAGTTATTTCAACAATTTACTTACCTCTATAATTAAACTTTCTTGCTTCGATCATTGCTAATTGAATCTTTCTTTCTTTACTAGATTTCCACATAATTTTATCATTAGTATGCTTTTTCTGGGTCTTTCCTTCAACTTCTTTTCCTTCACAGACCATACAATTACAAATGTATTTGTATTTTTTAGTCATTTTATTTAAAAGATAGGTAAATTATATATTAGTCAAAGTTCTTTAATAAATTTATTTTCAAAAAATGTTCTCTAAAATATTCACATGGTCAAATACTTGCTTTTTTATAATGCGCAAAAATTATTTACAGATGATACGCGTCTTTAAAATTTGCGTAAAGATGATATGTGTCGTCTTAAAATTAGAGAAATTTTATTTAGTTAATAGTAAATTTTATGTTCATATATATATAGTTANAAGAAAGATAAATATTATAAATGTTACACAAGTTAAAAATTGATATATCGGGTACCCGATATAGCTATTTGTCTACCCGATATGCGAAGTTATTTCAACAATTTACTTACCTCTATAATTAAACTTTCTTGCTTCGATCATTGCTAATTGAATCTTTCTTTCTTTACTAGATTTCCACATAATTTTATCATTAGTATGCTTTTTCTGGGTCTTTCCTTCAACTTCTTTTCCTTCACAGACCATACAATTACAAATGTATTTGTATTTTTTAGTCATTTTATTTAAAAGATAGGTAAATTATATATTAGTCAAAGTTCTTTAATAAATTTATTTTCAAAAAATGTTCTCTAAAATATTCACATGGTCAAATACTTGCTTTTTTATAATGCGCAAAAATTATTTACAGATGATACGCGTCTTTAAAATTTGCGTAAAGATGATATGTGTCGTCTTAAAATTAGAGAAATTTTATTTAGTTAATAGTAAATTTTATGTTCATATATATATAGTTATATATAGTAATGATTTATATTTATTAATATAACAATAGTACTAAATAATTTATATTATTATATTAAAATTAATATGTTACACATTACTCCTCTGATCTGCATATAAGTAAACAAATACCTATTTTTCATTATTTTTCATTATCATTAATACCATCTCTTTCTCTTTAATATGCATAACACCTCCTTGCGGCCCATTTCTATTCATTTCTTTAAAATACATATAATGTTAACAATACTATACTATACATATACCATAATTTTTATAATAATAATTGAATAAAGATGAGGCTTCACTGGTCGTTTAAAACCAAAACTAAAACCATAATTTTTATAATGTTGATAATACTATATTATTCTTAATATTGATATATAATACCAGGACCCTGATAAGTGATTTTTTTATTCGTTTCTTTAAAATATATATAATGTTAACAATATATTATTCATAATATTGATATGACCTCGATAAGTGATGTTTCATTTTTTTTTAATTTCGCGTTTTCAGATATAAGTAACTGATTTAGCTTTAAAAATCTAAATCCAAGGGAAAAGGTAAAGTTCTAAAAAATCAAAATACTTTGTTTTTAAGTATATTTATAAATAAATATATATTATATATTACATATATTTCTAAACTTATATTACATTTCAGCTACATACGAAATAACGCGTCATAAACAAGAATATCACATAAGTAATATGAAATATTACTTCTTAATTACCTCATATATAATATGTCCGATATCAAAAAATATGATATAATGATTAATAACTTTATCTTTTCGTGATGCAATAATTAATTCATCTGCCCGAAAAATGCAATATATAAAAAACTACTCTTCCCCTTTCTTTCTTTTTTAAAAAATTATTTTTTTATAAAAAAAATGACGAAATCAAAAAAAGTAACNCGTATTCTTTTCGTCCTATCAAGGCACTAAAAAAGAAAACACACAACAAAATATCAAAAAAAGGTAAATTAATTAATTAATTGTCTATTTATAAAATAATAATTATAATTATAACTAATATATTAATTATATTTAATAGATTACGAAACAATTGGAAAAATTTTTACAAAAATGCTAAGTAAAAACAAAAAAATTGGTGAAAGTAGTAAAAAAATTAGTAAAATTAGAAAAAATAATAAAAAAATCAGTAAAATTAGAAAAAATAAAAAAAATAAAAAAGAATCTTCCTTCTCTTCCTCCTCTTCTTCATCCTCTTCGTCCTCTTCATCCTTTTCTTCGCCCTTCTCCCCTACTGCTTCCTCATCATCATCATCACCTTCTTCTTCTGCTAATGAATTTTCGTCATCTTCTGATGAATCTGATGAATCTGATGAATCTGATGAATCTGAATCTTCATCATCTGAAGAAGAAAAAAAGAAAAAAAAGAAAACAAAAACAATAAAATATTTAGATTCCGAATCATATAAACGAGTTAGGGTAAATTGTTTTTTTTTTTTTGATTTTTTATATTATACATATATCAGGCACAGAATAACTAATACAAATTTATCTAATTATAGAAAGAATTATTTTTAGTTTATAATTCCAAATACAAAACAAAATATCCGATAAAACCAGAACTTACATGGGAGGAACAACGTGATTTTATCATCACAAAACTTTTACCTCGTCTAAGTAAAATAATGAATAAAAAATATACTGTATCAGATACAGATTTGTTAGAAATGATACATACTAGGTGGGAACTAGGCATCGAATACATAGAACTATAGTAAAAGGAAATAGAAAAATAGAATTAAGGAGACTGAGAAAGAATACTGACATGCAAAAGGTAAGATTTTTATAATAATATATAATATAGCTATCAAGTATAGTATTGATATAATTTTATTTTAAATAGAAGAAGAAACTGAGAAACAGGGCAGCAGAATATCTGTTTCAAGGAGGTGACGAAAAATTGGCCTTGTATCCTTGAAAGGAGGTCAAAAAAATATTAAATGAAACTGAATACCACTCTGAAGAGTGGGAAATGACAGACAAAGAATACGAATATGGTGAAGGTACTATATTTATAAATTATATTTATTATTATTTTAATTTGTAACTAAATTAATTATTAAATTTATAAAACAAGGTTCATTTGGAGATGCGTTTGGCATAATAGATGTTGATGATGACAATAATAATAATAATAACGATAATAACGATAATGATAATAACGATAATAATAACGATAATAATAA
>PQFF01000060.1:14236-32243 GCA_003547095.1 Diversispora epigaea | reverse complement strand
GTAAGCTTATCTCATTATATAGAGGATAAGCTGTAAGCTTATCTTATAATATAGAGGATAAGTTGTGTCTTAATTTTTTAAATCGGCCTAATTTATACTGTTAATGCAGGCCGTCTGCATCACAGGATATAACCTGTCTGCTTTTGTCCACGCAGACAGGTTATATCCTAAAAAATCATGCGAATGTGGTGTAATTTACATTAAAATTTATAAAAATAGAAATAATATAATAATTAATGATAATAAGTAATAAAATAAATAATTAAATAAATATATAAGATAATATTATAAAATAAACTATTACAGCTAACAATGATAATTTTATTGAATTTTTTTTTTGACTTTATTAGAATATTTAAGATTCTTGATATTTACAAGAATTTTCTTCAGTTTGAAATAAATCAATTATGATTCCCACATTTTGACTACAATTTCACTTGTTATGACCTATACCACCACAATTTTCACACTTATATTATTTGTTAATTACTGAATATGATGAAGATGATTTGCCTTTTTTATGACTTGCCTTAATTTTTTTTGTACCTTTAGGATGTCCTTTTGGTTTGGTTTGTCTACTGGGATTTTTTATAATTGGAGATTAATTGTCCTTATCCATTTTATGATCTTCCATTTCAATATTTTCAACAAAATTTTTATCTTGTTCTTCCTCTTTTAAATAATCCTCCAAATGATGGATTGTTCTTGTGTCCTTTGTTCTTGTAGCCTTCATAGTAACTTTATGTGCCAAACCAGAAATTTTACCATAATTGTATATCAGTGAGACATCCATGAAGGGTAATAGAATCTTGAGGATTTGCTTGGTATATTGCAGTTAAAAATGGAACCTCAGATTGAGGAATAATGTTAAGACTCATTTCTTCATGGTGGTATAAGAAAAATAAAGATCCCAGTAGAGAACCTTTTCTAGTTACCAGCAAATTTGAAAATAAAAATATTAAGTGAAAATTAGCTATGGGTGTACAAAGCATTATTTGAAAATAATGTCTATATCATTGCCAGCGGTTTGGTCCATTAGAATTTAGGTAATTATATCTGTAAACTTGGTTTAAAAAATCATAATCGAGCGTATTTTTATTTTTTATATATTCTTCAATTAGATATATTGTAGAATTATCTAAAAAAACGATAGTGGTTGAACTGACGAAGATTTCCACGACAAACTATTCCTCAATTAATTTGTAACAAACAAGATCAATGATGTGAACCGTTAGACAACATCGGAAATCATGATGACGTAAACATGTGAAATTTATTCTATACTTTTAATTCCTTATTGTCAGATTTTACAACTAATAAAGCTTGCCCGATTATATGAAGTCGTACGATTTATCTTTCACAATTTTGAAAAAATATGAAGATAGTAACTAAGCAAATAGAATTTTAACATGTCTGCATCAAATATGGAAATCTTGGGAATCTATCTTATGGAACAAATTAGCTATTTACATTTAGGTAAATTGCTAGTTTATTAGCGTAAAGCATAAACTAATGCTTAGTTTTGTGATTTTTCACAAGGAAAGAAAACATCCTTTTGATAACATTGTCTCAGTTTGATAATGAGATTCACAAATGTTCAAGATGCTTATCTAGGAATTAAAATCGCTGTACAAATTTTGGTATTTGTGTCAATGCAGCACAGCATCAGTTGAAACAGCGCGGGATTTATCATACAAATAGATTAAAGGTAAAATATTGTTTTTATTTTTTTTTAATTTAATTTAATTATTTTTTATTTAATTTTTTTTTTGATTATTAAAGACTTTTAATAGATATTTTCTACTAGAGTCCAATATTGTTGATTCTAATTTAAAAAGTGAAATAAGTGAAATATAAGTAATTGATAAGAATATTAAATGATGAAAGTAGCAATCGCAAAGATATAGATAATGAAGATACGAAAGATGCTTCAGTAAAATTTACTAAGTGTTTAAATGAATGATTGCAGAAATGAAGAAATTCTGAATTATTATTGGACATCTTGCCAAAAACAATAATAACAATAATGCAAATGGAATTTAGATATTCCAAATAATTTAGATCGTCACGTCATTTTTAATATAGTGGATATCAAATTTAGCAACCATAATTATATTTGTTTGAAGTAAATATAGTTTTATATCAAATGCAAAGTCCCGTGTACTTATCAAAAATTTTCAGAATTGTGCTGCTGATTTTGTAATTAAATAAAAAATACAACTGATACGATTCGAATATTTTCTTTGTTGATAATTTTATAATTTTTTATTTATTTTAGGGCTAAACTTATGAAGTCATCACCATCAATATCACCTTAATATTCAACTGGACTGGTTACTGAAAAGAATAATAAACGATATGTCTTATTTAAATGTTGTAATAATTCGATTTCTCATATTGCATCGATTCACTTGACAATAACAAATAAATTAATAAAATAAATAAATTTTTTTAACGACTAATGGAGTTTCCTCTTTACTCATAAATGATAAATAAATAAAAATAAAAATGAAACATATAAGAAATATAAACAAGAAATAAATATAATTAATAATAATAATACTCCAAAATATTTAATTTAGTCTTTTCATAATTTATAAATCACTTTTTTACTTTTATCGACTGGACTTCAAATGCTTTAATTTCTCTGAAAAAACCTAAAAACTTAAAATCTTATAACGCATTATCAGAATTTCTGACAAAAAGTTCACTGGGATCTTCAACTATAAATACCATAACTTAGTACAATCTATAGGATAATAATTCTGAAACTTATCAACAAGTTTTTTCACTCTAGGATCTGTCAAACAATAGAAAATCATTATCAAAGATTTGAAACGCGTAAACCATCAAATGATCCGAAATTGCGATGATATATTGTCTGAGTTAGTGTTAGAAACTGTTTTAATGACAAAATCTACATATAAAATATAAATATTTCTTAAATTTAATAATAACATTTTTTTAAGGAGAGGCCCACTTTACTTATTGAAAATATATATATATAATTAACAGTCAATATTTAGGTAAGTATATTAAAAATAAATAAGGTTCTTATTAATCAATAGTAATATCGCATGCGCATGATTGTGATTGTGTCACAATAAAGTTGCAAATAAAAATGCAATGACACTTACACAAATTTTTGGTGCTATTGAATTGTGCATCTTCCTTTTTAAAAAGAAACGGAAATTGCAGAGCAGAAATTGGGAAATAAAGAAATAAAAAAACATTAATACTAATTTTTTGAGATAATTTATTGTTAAGTTGATTTATACATGAACACATTGAATTCTAGGGAGCGAGTGAACATTTCGATTAATAATTATTAAAATCAAAGTTTTTAACATAAATAATGCTTCTCTAATTAGATTGTATGCACACTATATTACAGTCATTGAGTATCTATCATTGAAATTAAAGTTTCAAGCTATTTTACAGTATTCAAGTATTTAGGTTCGCAATCTGATATTAAATTAAATCATAATTCAATGTTAAATTAATTCTTAATTCAATATTAAATCAATTCAATGCCAAATAACATTTCTTTTATAAATATGTATATCAATATAGAATGCAAGTATTAAAATTTATGATTATTAAAATTAAGTTTTAACTAATCCACATTAAATAAGATTTTTTAAATTATTTATTGATAAATTGTGTGCAAATTATATTACAGGGCGTGAGTATTTAGATTTATAATTATGAAATCAATGTCTCAATTTAATTCAGAATCAAATAACAATTCTTTAATCAATTATCAATTAATCACATAAATATTTTATTATAGGGAGTGAGTATTTCAATTCATGATACATTGAAATCAAAATTTCAATTTAATTAAATATCAAATAAAAATTCTCTAATCAATTAATCACATAAATATTATATTACAGTTCGTGAGTATTTAGATTCATAATCTAATGAAATCAAAGTTTCAATTTAAGATAATATCAAATAACAATTCTCTAATTAATCACATAAATATTATATTACAGTTTGTGAGTATTTATATTCATAATCCATCGAAATCAAAGTTTCAATTTAATTTAATATCAAATAACAATTCTCTAATCAATTATCAATTAATCACATAAATATTATATTACAGGATGTGAGTATTTAGATTTCCCTGATCAAATGAACAAAAAACAGGCAAATTTTTGGCACAAATAGACAAGAAGATTTGTGGCTTAGTCATGAATAGGCAGGGAGATTTGTAGCAAATTCTTGAATAGACTAAGCCAATTTGTGCTAAACATTTTACCGATTTTTTATCATTTGTTATGAGTTAGTAATCAATGCCTTAATCTAATTAAATATCAAATAACAATTCTCTAATCAATTATTAATTAATCACATAAATATTATATTATAGGGCGTGAGTATTTAGATTTGTAATCCATTGAAATCAAAGTTTCAATTTAATTCAGAATCAAATAACAATTCTCTAATCAATTATTAATTAATCACATGAATATTATATTACAGGGCGTGAGTATTTAGATTTGTAATCCATTGAAATCAATGATTCAATTTAATTCAATATCAAATAACAATTCTCAAATCAATTATCAATTAATCACATAAATATTATATAAAGTTTGTGAGTATTTAGATTTATGATCCATTGAAATCAAAGTTTCAATTTAATTCAATATCGATAACAATTTCCTAATCAATTATTAATTAATCGCATAAATATTATATTATAGTTTGTGAGTATTTGGATTTATAATCCATTGAAATTAATATTTCTAATCAATTATATTAATCACATAAATATTGTATTACAGCGTGTAAGTATCTATATTTATAATCGAAATCAAAGTTTCAATTTAATTCAATATTAAAAAATAATTCTCTTATCAATTATAAAAAAAAACATAAATATTATATTGCAGAATGTGAGTATTTAGATTCATAATCCATTGAAATCAAAGTTTCAATTTAATTCTATATAAAATAACAATTCTCTAATCAATTATCAATTGTTATATCATAGGGCGTGAGTATTTAGATTCATAATATATCGAAATCAAAGTTTCTAATCAATTATCAATTAATCACATAAATATTATATTATAGGGTGTGAGTATTTAGATCAATAATCCATTGAAATCAAAGTTTCAATTTAATTCAATATCAAATAACAATTCTCTAAATCAATTATCAATTAATCACATAAATATTATGTTACAGGGTGTAAGTGTTCAGATTCATAATCCATTGCAATCATAGTTTCGATTAAATTCAATATCAAAAAACAATTCTCTAATCAATTATTATATTATAGGGTGTGAGTATTTAGATTCAAAATCCATTGAAATCAAAGTTTCAATTTAATTCAATATCAAATAACAAGTCTCTAAATCAATTATCAATTAATCCATAAATATTATGTTACAGGATGTAAGTGTTCAGATTTATAATCCATTCAAATAAAATTTCAATTTAATTCAATATCAAATAACAATTCTCTAATCAATTATTAATTAATTACGTAAATATTATATTACAGGGGGTAAGTATTTAGATTCATAATCAATGGAAAACAAAGTTTCAATATTATTCAATATCAAATAACAATTCTCTAATCAATTATCAATTAATCACATAAATATTATATTACAGGTTGTGAGTATTTAGATTCATGATAGTTTTAATTTAATTCGATATCAAATAACAATTTCAAATTAATTATCAATTAATCAAATAAATATTATATTACAGTTTGTGAGTATCTAGATTCATGACCCATTGCAACCAAAGTTTCAATTTAATTCAATATCAAAATAATAATTCACTAATTAACCATTCAAATATTATATTACAGTTTGTGAGTATTTAGATCCATAATTCATTGAAATCAAAGTTTCAATTTAATTTGATTTCAAACAACAATTCTCTAATCAATTATCAATAAATCATATAAATATTGTATTACAGGGTGTGAGTATTTAGATTCATAATCCATTGAAATTAATGATTCAAATTAATTCAATATATATAACAATTCTCTAATCAATTATCAATTAATCACATAAATATTATGTTACAGGATGTGAGTATTTAGATTTATAATCCATCAAAAACAAGGTTTCAATTTAATTCAATATCTCTAATCAATTATCAATTAATCACATAAATATTATATTACAGGGTGTGAGTATTGTATTCATAAACCATTTAAATCAATTTAATTCAAATTCAATATCAAATAACAATTCTCTAATCAATTACCAATTGATCACATAAATATTATATTACAGAGTGTGAGTGTGTTTAGATTCATAATCCATAAAAATCAAAGTTTCAATTTAATTTAATATCGAATAACAATTCTCCAATCAATCATTAATTAATCACATAAATATTATATTACAGAAAGTGAGTATTTAGATTCAAAATCCATTGAAATCAAAGTTTCAATTTAATTTAAATTCAATGACAATTCTCTAATCAATCATCAATTAATTACATAAATATTATATTACAGAAAGTGAGTATTTAGATTCATAATCCATTGAAATCAAAGTTTCAATTTAATTAAATAAATTATCAATTAATCATATAAATATTATATTATAGGGCGTAGGTATTTAGATTCATAATCCACTGAAATCAAAGTTTCAATTTAATTAAATATCAAATAACGATTCACTAATCAATTATCAATTAATCACATAAATATTGTATTATAGTTTGTGAGTATTTATATTCATAATTCATTGAAATCAATGTAATAAAATTTCTCTAATCAATTATCAATTAATTACATAATATTATAATACAGGGAGTGAGTATTTAAATTCATAATCCATTGAAATCAAAATTTTCAATTTAATTCAATATTAAATAACAATTCTCTAATCAATTATCAATTAATCACATAAATATTATATTACAGTTTGTGAGTATTTAGATTCATAATCCATTGAAATCGAAGTTTCAATTTAATTTAATGTCAAATAACAATTCTGTAATCAATTATCAATTAATCACATAAATGTTATATTGCAGTGAGTGGTATGGTATTTAGATCCATAATATGTTAAAATCAAAGTTTCAAATTCAATATCAAATAATAATTCTCTATCTAATTATCAATTAATCACATAAATATTAGGGTGTGAGTATTTAGATTTATAATCCAATGAAATCAAAGTTTCAATTTAATTTAATATCAAACAACAATTCTCTAATCAATTATTGATTAATGACATAAATGTTATATTACAGGGTGTAAGTATTTAGATTCATAATCATAATCTATTGAAATCAAAGTTTCAATTTAATTCAATATTAAATAACAAGTCTCTATTAAATTATCAATTAATCACATAAATATTATATTACAGGCCGTGAGTATTTAGATACATAATCCATTGAAATCAAAGTTTCAATTTAATTCAATATCAAATAACAATTCTCTAATCAATTATCAATTAATCACATAAATATTATTATATTACAGGGTGTGAGTATTTAGATTCACAATCCATTGAAATCAAAGTTTCAATTTAATTCAATATAAAGATTCATTATCCACCAAAATCAAAGTTTCAATTTAATTTAATATAAAATAACAATTCTCTAATCAATTGTCAATTAATCACATTACAGGGCGTGAGTATTTAAATTCATAATCCATTGAAATCAAAGTTTCAATTTAATTCAATATCAAATAAAATTTCTCTAATCAATTGTCAATTAATCACATAAATATTATATTACAGGTTGTGAGTATTTAGATTCACAATCCTTTGAAATCAAAGTTTTAATTTAATTGAATATCAAATAACAATTCTCTAATTAATCACATAAATATCATATTGCAGGGTGTGAGTATTTAGATACATAATCTATTGAAATCAATGTTTTAATTTAATTCAATATCCAATAAAATTTCTCAAATCAATTATCAATTGATCACATAATATTATAATACAGGGAGTGAGTATTTAAATTCAAAATCCCTTGAAATCAAATTTTCAATTTAATTCAATATCAAATAACAATTCTCTACTCTAATCAATTTCAAATAATAATTATCTAATCAATTATCAATTAATCACATAAATATTATATTACAGGGAGTGAGTATTTAGATTTATAATCCATTGAAATCAAAGTTTCAATTTAATTTAATTTCAAATAACAATTCTCTAATCAATTATCAATTAATCACATAAATGTTATATTACAGAATGTGAGTGTTTAGATTCATAATAAAGTTTCAATTTAGTTCAAATTCAATATCAAATAATAATTCTCTAATTAATTATCAATTAATCACATAAATATTAGGGTGTGAGTATTTAGATTTATAATCCATTGAAATCAAAGTTTCAATTTAATTTAATATCAAATAACAATTTTCTAATTGATTATTGATTAATGGCATAAATATTATATTACAGGGTGTGGGTATTTAGATTCATAATTCATTGACATCAAGTTTCAATTTAATTCAATGTCAAATAACAATTCTCCAATTAATTATTCAATTAATCACATAAATATTATATTACAGGGAGTGAGTATTTAAATTCATAATCCATTCAGATCAAAGTTTCAATTCAATCCAATATCCAATAAAATAACAATTCTCTAATCAATTACCAACTATCAATTAATCACATAAATATTGTATTACAGGGTGTAAGTATTTAGATTTATAATCCATTGAAATCAAAGTTTCAATTTAATCGGATATCAAATAACAATTATCTAATCAAAATCAATTATCAATTGCTCACATAAATATTATATTACAGAGAGTGAGTATTTAGATTCATAATCCATTTAAATCAAAGTTTCAATTTCATTCAATATCAAATAATAATTCTCTAATCAATTATTAATTAATCACACAAATATTATATCACAGAATGTGAATATTTAGATTCATTATCATAAAGATCAATGTCTCAAATTAGTTTAACAATAGAAAATTTTCATAATACGTATTATTAATAATATTTTTAGATATGGAAAGTGTAAGGAATGTAATTGGAGTAACACTGGAAAAAATTGGTGCAATGGGTGTAATGCCAAACATTTTCAAAGTGAATTTGATGAATGGACAAGTGGAAATATAGAGATTGATAAATTTATTCAACAAATGCAACACAAAGCTAAAAAATATGGAGAAGTCATTGAATGGATTTCATATGACAAACTTGAAAATGTTGAATATCTTGCTCGGGGAGGTTTTAGCATTGTTTATAAGGCAAAATGGATTGATGGTTATATTGTATCTTGGGATGATAACAAAAAAAGCTGGAAAAGGAGATCACAGAATTGTTATGTATGCTTAAAAAATCTAGATGATTCTATAAACACAAGAGCATTTTTGCGAGAGGTAAATACTTTATCTTTATTTCTTATTAAATAAAAATTTTATTTATTAATTCTGATTAATATTTTAGATTAAAAATCAGCTTAAATTTCGGGGTAAATGGGCAATTGCATTATATGGCATTACTAAAGATCCAGCAAAAAATGAATACATGATGGTTATGCAATATGCATTAGAAGGTAGCCTCCGAAAAATGTTGGATAATAAGTTCAAAGAATTGAGCTGGCATGACAAAATTAGCATTTTACTTCATATTGCGGAAGGTCTTTCTGAAATGCATAAGAATCATTTTGTGCATAAAGATTTCCATTCTGGTAACATAGTTAATGATAACCTAACTAAACCTTATATTACAGATTTTGGGCTGTGTGAGCAAATTTTTGAAAAAAATCCCAAAAATATTTATGGGGTTATTCCATTTTCGGCACCTGAGACATTGAGTGGAGGAAAATACACTAAAGAATCTGACATGTATTCTTTGGGCATGATTATGTTAGAAGTTTTCACTAGTTATCCACCATTTTATAATATTCCACATGATATAAGTCTTTTAACATCTATTTGTAATGGACTTAAACCTGGAATCAAGTGTGAAGTTCCTCAATTGCTCAAGGGTTTGATGGAGAAATGTTGGAATATTGAACCTCGCGATCGTCCAACTGCTGAAGAATTGAAAATTCAGCTCAGCAAATATCTTAATTATAATGATGAAGATAATGATGAATTAGATGAACAAATTAAGGCAGTAAATGAATTCAACAAAGATTTTATTCAATATGATCCAAGTGAAATGCATCCTGAAGCAATATATACAAGTAGACTTTTGCCCAAGCTAACAATGCCTGAATATGATATATTTGGTAAGTTTAAGATTTACATTTGGTAAGTATTTTAGACTAACAGCTGAAATTTATACTAAATATTTATTTAGATTCAAGACAGGTTGATTTAAACATTCCTGATAATCTTGGTAATATAATTAATATTTATTTCTTGAATAAAATTAATATGAATCTATTAATAATTACTATCAAATCATTTACAGCTTAAAACCAATGAAGAACCAATATTGAATTTAATGAAAACCAATGGAAACAATAAAGAATTTTAAACAGATAGTTGTAATATTCCTTGAAATTATCAAGGTCCCTGGATTTTGTTTTTTCATTTCAATTTATCAATTTATTATTTGATCACTGGAATTATAAAGCATGTTTTATGTAAATTAAAACAGACCAGTATGTAATCATTAAAATAAAGCATTTTATTTATTTACTATATTTATTTATCAGCAGCATAGAAATTTTTTAGTAGTTTACTAACATTTAATACTTTAAGCTAAAGAAAATTAAAAACAGTCATTCTTTTAAATAATGATAAAGTAAAATTAAACAATATTGAACTGTGTTTATAGGTATAATAGAAAGTAGCTTTGCGAAAATTATTTACATTTTTGTAACTATGTATGCATAACCTAACAATATTAGACGAAATAGTAGAATTAATACAGAAATACGAAGATGAAAAAGATAGAAAAAAAGAAAGAGAACCAGAAATTTAAAGCAAAGAAGAGGGAACTGAATATAAACCAAAGAAACTAAGGAAAAAGACAAACATCTATTAAGAAATTGCTATAATAATGCAAGGAACTCAAATGATAAACAACAAAGAAACTATTGAGGGTGCACGAATTCCACATGGGATGTGCACGGGATTTCGAAATGTTGCGAAGGTCACGGGAGATGACATTGAGATGACAGTGTAACCGGATGAGTGTGTTACCATCTAGATGACAGATTATTCATCTTTGTACGAAGTATTTCATCCTTGTGTGTCATCTTTAAAATTAGAAAAGAACGTGTTTAGACGCGACAACACAGGATGAAGGAAAATAAGTTCGAAAGTGTATAAAATAGACTGGTAATTTAGGATGTGAAAAGGATCGGCTCATTTTCTGAAATTTTTATAATTTTTAATTTTCTTTTGGTACATTTCGAATAATTACGAAAATCTTTCACCTAATTTGTAATAAAATAATAAATAATCTTTTGGTTCGCACTTTATAATAAAATAAAATAATAAAGATAGAAACATATTGTTTTGATTTAGCAGCAGAGATAAGACACGCCAAAGCAGTGATATATTTTTGTTGTTACATCTTTGCAATAAGTTTAAAAGTTTCGATATACACCGTAATAATTTGATACGTTCTAATATTTTTATTTCGTGATAACGGTAATATTGGTGAGAAACGGTTAACAGCCCGTAATACCTCTATTACTAATTTTGTAATTTCTTGAATAAAGTTACTGAATAAAGTCTGAAGCTAAGATTCGGAAGTTTGCGTAGTGAGCTGTAAAAAGATACTTTTACTCCACTTACTCACGTACCTTCAGATCGCACCTGTGTGTACTGTGTTAAGAGTTTATTTTATATATCTATTCGTTGCGAGTAGGCAAGTGACTGCTTGATCCTACTGGCGGATAGTGGGCGTTACGAAATATTGCGTACAAGAGTACGTTGAGTTAGTACGAAAAGGGGTGTGACGAGAGTTCGATTTAGTGGGACTGATTGACGTAACTTTACTCCTTGTTCTGGGCAGACCGCCACAGATTTTGGTGCCTCCTGTGAGGTGTGGCATAAAGTATTCTTAAGAAAAGTAGTGTTTCACAGATTTACGAGAATTTTGATAAATATAGTTAGAGTTTATATTGTTTGAGATATCCCCTTTAAAAATCCAAAAGATTATTCCCGCCAAAAGAAAGCGTAAAAATACGAAATAGTCCTAAAAACGACAGAAATTTCTGTTCCCAATAAGATTTTTGAGTACAAAGCAGTCGTTAACATAATAAAGTTCTTACAAATCAAACGATCAACGACGAAGACAAACGTCTTGAAATTTGTGTAACAAGACAACAAGAATCCGTATCCCTACGAAACAATAGCCACCGTGACGAATAAAAGAATAACTAGAGGAATGAGTCGCAGCACCGAAGAAAGCGGAACCAACGCTTTAATAAAGGGATTACAAGACGCCTTTCGTATCAGAAATGATGCGAAGATGACGACGTTTGGAGGAGGAAATCGAGACCCTATGGAATGGTTGGAGGAATTCAACAGATCTGCTAGGATAAACCAGTATACTAGCGAATATAAACTTCAAGTCGTCGCCGGATACTTACAAGGTGCAGCGGGACTATGGTTCAGCGAAGTACAAGAGGGACAAAACCCCATTACGCATTGGAGCGACAGAAACCGAGTATCGTTCGAAGCCTCATTTTTAGCCACTTTCAAGACCACTGCGTTGATAAATCAATGGAGGTTCGAACTATCAATGAAAATACAGAAAGTGAACGAAACAGTGGAGCAGTACGCTAACGACGTCAAGAAACTGATCAGACGCATTGACGGCGAGAACAGATGGAGCGAGGACGAAAAGGTCTGGCAGCTCCTAAAAGGATTACGAAAGGATATTGCCTACCAAGCGCGACCCCTTATCCTGTCCCAAGAAAATCCTTCTTTAGAAGCAGCAATCAGAATTGCGAAACAGTTCGAAGAGAATGCGCAGACATACCCTGAAGCCACGGTCAGGTATGGCGCTACTACCTACGTAAACCCCCAGGGATTTACGCCAAGTCGCGACCAGGACCGAAATAGAGAAGACGTAATAGAGCGCATTGTACAAAAGGCACTTGCGCCGATCGTCGAAAAGTTACAGAGAATTACGGATAGGGACGAAAGACCTACACACACATCCTACAGAAGGCCGAACTACAACAACGATATTAGAGGTCAGAACACATGGAACCGTAACAATAATGCCAATGACCCGTTTCGCTGCTTTTTCTGCGGACAAGCGGGACATATAGCAAGAATGTGCCCTACAAAGCAAGGAAACTCGGGAAATCCCGCTACACTGCCACCTCGAGAACCAGCTAGAGCGGTTCAGCCCCAAGCCAATATCGCGACGAATCAATCCGTAAACCAAATACCGTTAAATGGCGCAAATGGCAACACATTCGTGACCCAACAAGAAGAAGTCAAGCAGCCCGCTGCTACTACATGGGAAACAGCACGGCATTTAAACTATTAAGCGCACCTCCGGAGGGTGAGAGTGCGAGTGAAACAAATCCCTTATTAAAGACCAGCACAAATAATGCGAATGTAGCGGAAGGATCCGCAAACAAACAAACAGCCCAGCCTATTGCTAAAAGGTTACGCTCAGGAAAGGGTAAAGAAGTATCCGAAGGATCACGACAAAAGAAGAAAAGGAAAGCACCTTCTCCACAACAACCATACATGACGCAAGCTGCCCCACCATACTCAATTGTCTCTGACCTACTGAACACGAGAGCTAACATTACTTTAGGACAGATTATGGCAATGCCACCTTTCCGAAATGATGTACGGAAAGCTTTGGCACCCAAACGTACGAAATTAGCGAAGGTCGCCAACCATACAAAAATAGAGGGAAATACACCTATGATATGCAAGGCCCAGGAAGGTCGAAGTAATACTTGATAGTGGCTCTTCCATCAGTATTGTCTCAAAGAGTTTCATGGAGTCGTTGGGACGAAGAGTAGAGAAGTCTTCCGAAAGAAGGATTACGGGTATACACGGTGAAAAACGCTCTAGTTTGGGAATTGTAACCCAAGTTCCTGTAAGAATAGGAAGCGTAACTGTAGCAGTAGATATGGAAGTTATCGACGCGTCCGGATACTCTCTAGTACTTGGCACTGACTGGCTGAGAAGAGCGGGTGCGATTATTGATTATCAACATTGTAAGTTGACGTTAAGAGACGAAAAAGGAGCGATTAGTATCCCTTGCCGGAATACCAATGAAGCGTCGCCAGATAGCGACGATGAAAGTGATAGCGAAAGTGACGAGGAAAGTAATGAGAGCAGTGAAGACTCAGGCGAGGAAACCGATGACAACGAGGCAAACTTTGTGGGCCTCTCATACAATCTGCCTCAGCAAGGGACTAGCGTGAAGTATAAGATTACCTCCAAAGGGATACGCACAAATTCGGAGTATACCACGTGGGAGACCTATGATTACCTAACGTACTGTTTCGACATCGTCAGAAAGAAGAAGAAGCGTAAACAAGGACGACGAAGTGTTACGGGACCAAAATCATCCTGCTGGTGTGAAAAATATCTTGAAACCAGGGAGGACAAATGCGAAACATGCGAAGAACAATTACGAGAGTGGGAAGCTATTTCAATACTACCGCAAAATGAAATACAAGACATACGTTGTAACCTGACGCAAGGAGGAGCAGAGAAGCTCGAGGAAAACCAGTACAAACCTCTAATTGCGAAGATTATCGGAGAATTCCCGAACTTAGCAGCAAGCGACCTCTCTCAGTTAGGGAAGACCGGCGTCTACCAACATACAATAGATGTAGGAACTGCGAAACCTATCAAGTTGCATCCCTATCGAACTTCACCCCGACACCTGAATTTCTTGAAGGAGGAAATAGAGCGTATGTTGACGAACGGATTGATCAAAAAGTCGTTTAGCCCCTGGTCTGCACCCACAGTAGTGGTTAGCAAGAAGAATGGGAAGTTCAGGCTTTGCATTGATTACAGAAAGCTGAACGCTGTTACGAAACCTGACGCCTACCCAGTCCCTCGAATAGCTGATATGCTAGATGCTTTAGGACATTCCGCTTTCTTTTCTACCTTGGACCTAGCCTCAGGGTTTTGGCAAGTGGAAGTAGCAGCGAAGGATCGCGAAAAGACCGCTTTCACTACTCCATTTGGAATATATGAGTTCTTAGTGATGCCGTTTGGACTTATCAACGCTCCCGCAACATTCCAGAGAGTGATGGATAGAGTTTTCCATGAAGTTGCGTGGAAATTCGTGCTCGTATATATAGACGATATCATCATCTATTCGAAAACTCGCGAAGAACATGAAGAGCACCTAAGAGTTGTTTTTACCCTCTTAAGGAATGCAGGTTTAAAGATAAATCTGGAGAAGTGCGACTTTTTCCGAACAAGACTAGCATTTTTAGGCCACATCATAACAATCAAAGGGATAGCTCCTGATCCGGCAAAGATTGAGGAAGTGAAGAGTTATCCTGTCCCAAGAGACAAAACGAATGTCCGAGCCTTCCTGGGACTCGCGTCTTACTATAGAAGATTTGTAAATGAATTCTCTACTGTCGCGAAACCGTTGCATAACCTTACGAAAAGGGACGTCGTGTTCGAATGGAAGCATGAACATCAGTCTGCGTTCGACTTGTTAAAAGGCCGTCTAACTTCGGCACCTATAATGACGTACCCTGATTTCACGAAACAGTTTATACTCGCTACCGATGCATCTGACTGTGGTATTGGAGCTGTGCTCTCACAGAAGGATACGGAGAATCACGAACACCCCGTTGCTTATGCTAGCCGACTGCTGTCCAGTACCGAACAAAACTATACTGTCGTTGAAAGAGAGTGCCTCGCTGCCATTTGGGCTGTACGACATTTCAGGCATTATTTGCATGGTCCCAAGTTTGATTTGTACACTGACAACCTAGCCCTCACATGGTTGAAGAATCGTCCGCAACCGAAAGGAAGAATTGCCCGTTGGATCTTTGAACTATCTGAGTACGATTACGAAATAATTCATAAACAAGGGCGTCTTAACGTCAACGCAGACACTTTATCCCGGATCCAGTACTAAAGCTAATAGAAGAAACCCGGAAACTCAGATAAATAGAAGAGGACTTACGAAACCTTTCGAAATGGACACGGAAATTTACAATCAAATAACCGAGTACTTAATCAATCACACTTTTCTCCCGAACTGGACAAGCGAGCAATGACGACAATTACGACAGCAGGCGAATCATTATATCGTGCAAGACAATTTATTATTCAAACGTAATAAGGATGATAGCNGTCCACAAAGAAAAGATACATTATAGTAGCCACGGACTACTTCACAAAATGGCCGGAAGCCAGGGCAATAGAAAAGGCAGATGCGATGACCGTCGCATGGTTCCTATACGATGAAATAATATGCCGTCACGGATGTCCGCGAGAGATACTGTCAGATAGAGGAGCAGTATTCGTCAGCCAAGTAGTAGCGAACCTAGTAGAGATAATGGGGTCTCATCATAGACTTACGTCTGCATACCACCCTCAGAGCAATGGCCTGACAGAGCGGTACAACCAGACCTTATGTAGGGCTCTGGAAAAGTGCGTACAAGAAACATCGTACGATTGGGATGTGTTAATACCTCCGGCACTTTTCGCATATCAGACCATTAGGAATAGGACGACAAAGTACGAACCCTTTTACCTACTCTATGGTTGCGTGCCTACACTGCCCATAGAGCTCGATATAGTAACATGGCCAGCCACGGAAATTAGCGAAAGACAGTATGAGGACCTAATCAATAGAAGAATTAGTGAGATGGTGGGAGTATTCGCAGACAACAAGATCAAAGCGTCCAAGAACATAAAAGATGCCCAAGTACGACAAAAGAGGGCTTACGATAAGAGAACCCGTATTATGACGTACAGAAACAACGATATGGTACTAGAATATCGATCAGATTTACAAAATGTTCATGGCGACAAGTTTCGGAACAAATGGACAGGACCCTATTTTATTCATCAAGTTTTGGGAAATGGGTCATACATATTGAGGACTAGCAACGGAGAAGTATTGAACCACCGACCTGTACACGGAAATCGCCTAAGGTCTTACAAACAAAGGGGTTTTATCTCACGTGAGATAACAGAGAACAATAGCCGTGCATGAAAGACAAAGATAAAATGCGACGTTTCCCGAAACACGACTAAAAACATTTAACATGACCCACCTACAAATCTCCGAAAGCTTTTGTGAACGAGTCAGCAGATTACGCGAAGAACTATTAGAACTATCGAGAGGCGCACAGCTTATACTAGATGATACAGGGGCATATCTGGTAACGGAAGGTTACGCGATAAACCTGGGAGGATCCACGAGTGATGAAGTGGTGCAGCGAGAGAACGACATGTTACTCCCATATGTCCTGGATACAATAACCGCACCCGAAGAGGTACACGATCTTATGGAAGCAGTGTTTGATCACGACATAGCCGGGCTGCTCTCTGTAGCCACGGATCCAGATAATCCTAACGGACAACGGGTGAACGCTTATAGAAGGCTTGGAGAGTATATTTCTACTTTTCAAGAAATCCGTACGGCTACGTCGATAAAACACGAGTTGCAAGGGTATTCCCATCAGAACGGATCACGGACATACCAGATAGCGCAAAGGTTAAGATCTCTCGCACAAGCAGTCGGAATGCTGCGACCAAAGAATCTCCAACTGGTCACACCTGACTGGATCTACAAGCTTCCAAAACAGGAGTACGAAAGATTACTGAAAATGTGCAGCGAAATGCATTTGCAGCTAATGAGCGATTTATGGGGTATGAGTATGGGGTCGCAGGAGCTCCCCCTTGAAGGAGGAAATGTTTGAGGGTGCACGAATTCCACATGGGATGTGCACGGGATTTCGAAATGTTGCGAAGGTCACGGGAGATGACATTGAGATGACAGTGTAACCGGATGAGTGTGTTACCATCTAGATGACAGATTATTCATCTTTGTACGAAGTATTTCATCCTTGTGTGTCATCTTTAAAA
>PQFF01000060.1:0-13557 GCA_003547095.1 Diversispora epigaea | reverse complement strand
GGATGTGAAAAGGATCGGCTCATTTTCTGAAATTTTTATAATTTTTAATTTTCTTTTGGTACATTTCGAATAATTACGAAAATCTTTCACCTAATTTGTAATAAAATAATAAATAATCTTTTGGTTCGCACTTTATAATAAAATAAAATAATAAAGATAGAAACATATTGTTTTGATTTAGCAGCAGAGATAAGACACGCCAAAGCAGTGATATATTTTTGTTGTTACATCTTTGCAATAAGTTTAAAAGTTTCGATATACACCGTAATAATTTGATACGTTCTAATATTTTTATTTCGTGATAACGGTAATATTGGTGAGAAACGGTTAACAGCCCGTAATACCTCTATTACTAATTTTGTAATTTCTTGAATAAAGTTACTGAATAAAGTCTGAAGCTAAGATTCGGAAGTTTGCGTAGTGAGCTGTAAAAAGATACTTTTACTCCACTTACTCACGTACCTTCAGATCGCACCTGTGTGTACTGTGTTAAGAGTTTATTTTATATATCTATTCGTTGCGAGTAGGCAAGTGACTGCTTGATCCTACTGGCGGATAGTGGGCGTTACGAAATATTGCGTACAAGAGTACGTTGAGTTAGTACGAAAAGGGGTGTGACGAGAGTTCGATTTAGTGGGACTGATTGACGTAACTTTACTCCTTGTTCTGGGCAGACCGCCACACTATAACAATAACCGGAGAAATAATTATATAACCTGAAAAGTTACAACCAAAGAGGAAATTGCAACAACAATCAAAGACAAACACATGCAAATTGAAGTTTGTAGAAGCAGAAAATAATGAATATTAAGAGGAAAGGAAAACGAAGAAGATGAGTTTGATGAAGATAAAAACTCTAAATGAAAATTTGCCATTCTTTCGCTGTGAACATTTTCAGGAGTCACTGTAATTATTGCCTTTTCTGCTATTTCTGAAGCTTCTTCAACCAGTTTGTGTCC
Organism: Diversispora epigaea; assembly: GCA_003547095.1. Lineage (NCBI taxonomy): Eukaryota > Fungi > Glomeromycota > Glomeromycetes > Diversisporales > Diversisporaceae > Diversispora > Diversispora epigaea. Next base: position 12,598 of record PQFF01000060.1, on the reverse strand, counting down.
AACATTGCATCAACCTTTTTTATATTCATACATCTTGAAACTAAAATTAAAAATAATAATTATAATCATAATGAATAATTTTATTAACTCAGACTATTTATTTATTTATGTTGTAAAAATTAGTGTCACGAATTTAATTTTATTTATCTTGGAGAAACTTTCTTTGACTTGGCAGTTTCTTTATTTGAAAAAACTGATCCTTAAATACTAATAATAATAAGATTATTTCCCAGATGAGAGACGTTTTCGGTGATGATGATTCAATAAGTATGTATTCTGGAGCTAAAGTAGACACTGATAGATTTGGTATTGGTAAATTATTATATATATATTTTTTAATTTATTTATGTAATAAAACGTATTTATATTTATATTATTTAATCGATAAAAATATAAACTTGATCTTTTATCCTACTGCTAGACTATTATTATTATCATACAAAAATCCACATATAAAGCCAGACAATGATACATCACCTGCCACACAGGAACTTCGTAAATCTCTTATCACAGATGAACTTGGGATCGATGACAATGAAAGTCAACCTCAAATACACTAACAAAGAAAGATAAAGTTATTCTAAAGATAAAATATTAATAATAGTATACATATATTATTGTGCTATGCTATGGATAATTTTTAAAAATATAATGAAATTTGATGCTAAATATGATTTTAATTTTGTAATTTTTGATTTCTATAGGCTGTTGATAATGCATTGTTGCTTTGTTTATATACTGAATCTGATTTGGAAGATTTATTAAGAAATTTATTAAAGAGTGAAAATGAATGTGATTTGGATTTGAACAGATTGTCTAAGAATTACCCCAGGTAATTTTAGTTATGAAGAATTAAATAATAGGGGGAAATGGGCAGCAAAGCTAATAGGTATGCCTAAGGGCATGACAGCATTAGATATTAAAGAATTCGTTAAAAGTATGGATGGTCGTACTGTTTATATTCCTCGAACCAAGGAGGGATACAGAAGAAAAAATTATGCGATTATCTCTTTCGAATCAGAAGAAATACTTCTGCAAAATGGAAAGGATAAAATGATGAAACTTATGGATGGAGTTGAGCTTAGAATGGTCCCCATGTCATCAGCTTTATGCTTCGCCTGTGGTTCAGATTTACATAAAGCAAAAGAATGTGACATTGTTAAATATCGCAAACAAGTGGCATTTAATAAAGAAGAAAAAATTAAAAACTTTGGTAATTTATATAAAAGGTATAAACCAAATTATTATTCCAGTTTGATTATGCCTAAGAATAATCAAAGTACTTATGCAGAAACTGTTAAGAAAAGTAAAAACGTTAAAGACAGAAATGAATTTAAGTCTCCTGTAAGCAAACAGGTGCATGAAGATGCTGTAAAAGAAATAATTTTTTCATCAATTGAGAAGAACAACAAAGTTATAGAAGAGCTTGACATAGCACTTAGTAAGGTAATAGATCATGTGAAAATACTAGTTGANACAGATACTGAAACAACAAAAGCAAACAGTAATTCAGATGAAATGTTACAAACACTTGATAATATGTCCAAGGGTTTGTTAGAAGTAACAGAAACTGTAAAGAAATTAGCTAATAGGGTAGGAGGTATAAGTAATCGAATAGATAGTATTGATCGTCAGCAGTCCGGAGGCCGGGATAGACAATTGTCCAACAATAATCGGGGAAATATATAGGGTCTCATATATTTTTTTGGTCAAAATTATTGTTTTTTATATTTTTATATTTCATTTCCATAGAGAACAACAGGTATGAGAATTGAACAGTGTGTATAAGAATTGAACATAAAGATTAGTCATGGTTTACAAACTCAGAATGTAAGGTTTTTTCGTAGGTTTTTTCCTTTTTTTTATCATATGTTATTAAATATATTAAATATATAGTTATAGAAGAAAAAATTTTTTTCTGTATGGGTTGGCGTACAGTCCCTGGGGTGCGTTATATTTCTTTCCAGCAACTTTTTGCTCAGATTGGTCAAATAGGGATGGGCGGAGGCATGACCATCAGTTGCTTAGGTAACACTGGGCAACGATGGGTCGGGCGGTTAAATGTTTTAACTTATGGTTATTGGATTTATAGCCAGTTCTTATAAATGTATGATATTAATGTAATTTTGGTATTACAACAATTATCAATAAAGGTTTATAGGGGCATGACTCCGTTTGAATTTTTAAAAAAAAAAANGAACAGTGTGTATAAGAATTGAACATAAAGATTAGTCATGGTTTACAAACTCAGAATGTAAGGTTTTTTCGTAGGTTTTTTCCTTTTTTTTATCATATGTTATTAAATATATTAAATATATAGTTATAGAAGAAAAAATTTTTTTCTGTATGGGTTGGCGTACAGTCCCTGGGGTGCGTTATATTTCTTTCCAGCAACTTTTTGCTCAGATTGGTCAAATAGGGATGGGCGGAGGCATGACCATCAGTTGCTTAGGTAACACTGGGCAACGATGGGTCGGGCGGTTAAATGTTTTAACTTATGGTTATTGGATTTATAGCCAGTTCTTATAAATGTATGATATTAATGTAATTTTGGTATTACAACAATTATCAATAAAGGTTTATAGGGGCATGACTCCGTTTGAATTTTTAAAAAAAAAAAGAATGTGATTTGGATTTATATAAAAAAAATATTAGAAGAAAATGAAGTGAATATATTTATAAGATGTCAAAAATGTACATTATATAATTATTAATTTTTTTTATGAATTTTAAATATATATATATATATTATTTTATTTTATTTTTGAATAGAAATTTTATCCTTTGTCCTTTACAAGTAAAGAAAAGAATATCGAAAAACTTTGGAAATTTGGCAACAGTATTTGTTTAATTTAATTTTATTTTATTTATTAAAAAATGTTATATAACTATACTTGCACGCTAAATTATTTTGGGCCCCGAAATTGCAATTTTGGGGAAAAAAGTTGAAATAGTTTTTTATAGAAGATGAAATTATTTTACTTAAAACCCAAAATTTTTTGACCACCCAGATAAATTCCTTGATTAAATATACATATAACTAGGTATTTTTTTACTTCCATATATAGAATAGATTCTGTATAAATTTCAAAAAGTTGAAATACCTCAAAAATCTAAAATCAATTTTGGGAACATGTATATATATAACCAGTAATAATAATAATAATAATGATAATAATAAATATTCAATAATAATAAAATAATTTTTTGTTATTTTTTATCATGCAGTGTTATTGATCAGGTCAGGAAAATTCTGATCTAGAATGGCTGATTTACTTGCAAAATTGGATGTTTGGGAATGTGCAAGTTGGGTTATCCATAAAAATGAAATAGTAGAAGTGAAAGTAATCTTTTTTTTTAAACAAATTTATTATTTGTTACTTGTTATCTCATACATAATATCATGAGAAAATTTTAGATTATTATATTTAATATATGTAATACATTCATTATAGATATTTATTCAAAAAAACCTTTCTCGTAGATCCAAGTACAGTACTTCAAAAGCTAAGATCAGTAAGAAAATTAAAGTTGTTTCTTGAATATTTAGTGGATACCATAAAAGTTGGTTTGTTTTTAATAAAATAAATACATACATATATATATATATATATTTAATTTTTTTTTAAAAAAATTTATTTGAGATGATATTGAGGGTGCACAAATTTCACATGGGATGTGCACGGGATTTCAAAATGTTGCGACTGTCACAGGAGATGACAGTGTAACCAGGATGAATGTGTTACCATATAGATGACAGTAGGGTTCTGCGAAGTCAGATCGGATCAGATTTTATCAATATTCGGATCGAATCTAATATTCTAATTCTTAATCCAGATCCGGATTCGTCATATATAGATCCAACTTTTTGAAATCTGAATCCAATTTTGATTATATTCAGATCGATTTGAATCCAATCCGAATATTTGAATCCATTAAAAAATATTCGAATCTGTTAAAAAATATTCAAATCCATTAAAAAATAATCAAATCCATTAAAAATTTTGATGAATAAAAGATTTTTTCTCCTCCCCCCCTTAAAATTCTTCTATCTCACTTTTTTTTTCTCTTCTTCCCCTAGAATTCTTTTATCTCACTTGTTTCTTTTCACACCTATAAAATCCTCAGATCACAGATCAATTTGAATCCAAAAACAATATCTGGATCCGTCGAATCTCATTTTTTCTGGATTCAAATTGATCCGTGATTCGAAACCATAAAATCCTATCTGGATTCATACAGTACAATCCAGATCCGATCCGTGATTCGGATCTTTTTTGCGGAACCCTAGATGACAGATTCCTCATCCTTGTACATTATCTTTCATCCTTGTGTGCCATCTTTAAAAATAGAAAGGGATGTGTTTAGACATGACAACAAAGGATGAAAGAAAACAAGTTCAAAAGTGTATAAAATAAACTGGTAATTTAGGATGTAAAAGGGATTGGCTCATTTTTGCAATTTTTATAATTTTTAATTTTCTTTTGGCACATTTCAAATAAATACAAAAATCTTTTATCTAATTTTTAATAAAATAATAAATAATCTTTATTATTTATTTTTATTACAAAATGCATACCAAAAGATAGAAACATATTGTAATGATCTAGCAGCAGAGACAAGACACACCAAAGTAGTGATATATTTTTGTTGTTATATTTTTGTAATAAGTTTAATAATTTCGGCATACTCCATAATAATTTGATATATTTTTGAATATTTTATTTTGTGATAATGGTAATATTGGTGAGAAATGGTTAGCAGTCCATAATGCCTCTATTACTAATTTCGTAATTTCTTGAATAAAGTTACTGCATAAAGTCTGAAGCTAAGATTCAAAAGTTTGCATAGTGAGCTGTAAAAAGATACTTTTACTCCACTTACTCACGTACCTTCAGATTGCACCTGTGTGTACTGTGTTAGAGTTTATTTTATATATCTATTTGTTGCAAGTAGGCAAGTGACTACTTGATCCTACTGGCGGATAGTGGGCATTATGAAATATTGTGTACAAGAGTACGTTGAGTTAGTATGAAAAGGGATGTGACGAGAGTTCGATTTAGTGGGACTGATTGACATAACTTTATTCTTTGTTCTGGGCAGACCGTCACAATATGATCATTAATAAAGTATTATATTTTCAATAGCAGATAACTTTTTAAAAAAAAGATACAACCAAAATTCTAACACATAAGATCAAAAGATCCTGACCAAAACTATCAATTTTATGCAGTATTTTTTTTGTAAATATGATTTTCCAAAAATAGATACCTTTCAAAGTTAACCTAAAATTTTGTTGGGTTAACTTAATACACTATATATTAAAGAAAATTAACCTATAATAACTTTGCCATATGAAAAATATTTTACTATTCTTGCTATTAATATTGCAATAAAAATAAAATAAATAATGAAAAATGTGAACAATTTTCACAAAGCAGCTATTTATTATATGTATAAATACAGTTCATTATTTAATTTTAATTTATCTCAATAACCGTTATCTAAAAGAACTTGACTGTTTTTAATTTTCTTTAGTCTGCTAAATAATTTTTATGCTGCTGATAAAATAAATATAGTAAATAAATAAAATGCTTTATTTTAATGATTACATACTGGTTTGCTTTAATTTATATATAAAGCTCTATAATTCCAGTGATCAAATAATAACAAAATCTCAAAACACTAATAATTTCAAGAAATATTACACTTCATTGTTTCATTCAGTTTAATTTCATTAGCTTCATTGATTGATTTAAACTGTAAATTGGTTTGATAGCAATTATTAATAAATTCAAATTAATTTTATTCAAGAAATATATATCAATTATATTACCAATATTATCTGGAATGCTTAAATCAAATTGTCTTGAATCTAAATAAATATTTAATATAAATTTCAGCTGTTAGTCAAAAAATAAAAATACTTATCAAATTTATATATTCAGAATTCTTAAACTCACTAAATGTATCATATTCTGGCATTGATAGTGTGGAAAAAAGTCTACTTGTATATATTGCTTCATGATGCATTTCACTTGGATCATATTGAATAAAATCTTTGTTTGATTCATTTGCTGTTTCAATTTGTTCATCTAATTCATCATTATCTTCATCATTATAATTAAGATATTTACTAAGCTGGATTTTCAATTCTTCAGCAGTTGGACGATTGCGAGGTTCAATATTCCAACATTTCTCCATCAAACCCTTGAGCAATTGAGGAACTTCACACTTGATTCCAGGTTTAAGTCCATTACAAATAGATGTTAAAAGACTTATATCATGTGGAATATTATAAAATGGTGGATAACTAGTGAAAACTTCTAACATAATCATGCCCAAAGAATACACATCAGATTCTTCAGTGTATTTTCCTCCACTCAATGTCTCAGGTGCCAAAAATGGAATTACCCCATAAATTTTTCCAGGATTTTTTTCAAAAATTTGCTTACACAGTCCAAAATCTGTGATATAAGGTTTAGTCAAAGAATCATTAACTATGTTACCGGAATGGAAATCTTTATGCACAAAATGATTCTTATGCATTTCAGAAAGACCTTCTGCAATATGAAGTAAAATACTAATTTTGTTATGCCAGCTCAATTCTTTGAACTTACTATCTAACATTTTTCGGAGGCTGCCTTCTAATGCATATTGCATAACCATCATGTATTCATTTTTTGTTGGATCTTTAGTAATGCCATATAATGCAATTGCCCATTTACCACGAAATTTAAGTTGATTTTTAATCTAAAATATTAGTCAGAATTAATAAATAAAATTTTTGTTTAATAAGAAATAAAGATCAAATAAGATAAAATATTTACCTCTCGCAAAAATGCACTTGTATTTATGGAATCATCAAGGTTTTTTAAGCATACATAACAATTCTGTGATCTCCTTTTCCAGCTTTTTTTGTTATTATCCCAAGATACAATATAGCCATCAATCCATTTTGCCTTATAAACAGTGCCAAATCCTCCCCGAGAAAGGTATTCAACATTCTCAAATCTGTCAATTGGAATCCATTCAATAACTTTCCCATATTTTTTTGCATTGTGTTGCATTTGTTGAATAAATTGATCAATCTCTATATTTCCACTTGTCCATTTGTCAAATTCACTTTGAAAATGTTTGGGATTACACCTATTGCACCAATTTTTTCCGGTGTTACTTTGAGAACATTCCTCACACATTCCATATTGGTTTCTAAAAATAAAATATTATTGATAATAAACATTATAAAAATTTTCTATTATTAAATTGATTTGTGACATTGATCTTTATAATAATGAATCTAAATATTCACATTCTGTTATATAATATTATGTAATTAATTGATAATTGATTATATGATTGTTATTTGATATTGAATTAAATTGAAACTTTAACTAACTACTCACATTCTGTAGTAATATAATATTTATTGATAATTGATTAGAGAATTATTATTTGATATTGAATTAAATTGAAACATTAACTAACTACTCACACTCTGTAATATAATATTTATGATTGATTAAAGAATCGTTATTTGATATTGAATTAAATTGAAACATTGATTTCAATAGATTATGAATCTAAATACTTACTCTCTGTAATATAATATTTATGTGATTAATTGATAAGTGATTAGAGAATTGCTATTTGATATTGAATTAAATTGAAACTTTGATTTCAATGGATTAGGAATCTAAATACTCACGCCCTATAATACAATATTTATGTGAGCAATTGATAATTGATCAGAGGATGGTTGTTTGATATTGAATTGAATTGAAACTTTGATTTCAATGGATTATGAATCTAAATACTCACGCCCTATAATATAATAATTGATTTGATGATTGATTAGAAAATTGTTATTTGATATTGAATTAAATTGTTACTTTGATTTCAATAGATTATAAATATAAATACTCACTTTCTGTATAAATAATATTTATGTGATTAATTGATAATTGATTAGAGAATTGTCATTTGATAATGAATTAAATTGAAACATTGATTTAAATGGATTATGAATCTAAATACTCTCACTCTGTAAAATTATTAATTGATAATTGATTAGAGAATTATTGTTTGATAGTGAATTAAATTGAAAATTTGATTTCAATCGATTATCAATCTAAATACTCACTTTCTGTGATTAATGATTAATTGAGAATTGATTAGAGAATTATTATTTGACATTAAATTAAGTTGAAACATTGATTTCAATGGATTACAAATCTTTATACTCACACCCTGTAATATAATATTTATGTGATTAATATTAGAGAATTATTATTTCATATTGAACTAAATTGAAACTTTATTTTCAATGGATCTAAATACTCACACCCTGTAATATAATATTTATGCAAATAAGAGAGAATTGTTAGTTGATATTGGATTAAATTGAAACATTTATTTATTTCAATGGATTATGAATTAAATACTCACACCCTGCGATATAATATTATGCGATTAATTGATAATTAATTCGAGAATCATTATTTTATATTGATTAAATTGAAACAATGATTTCAATGGATTATGAATCTAAATACTCACACCCTGTAATGTAATATTAATGTGATTAATTGATAATTGATTAGAGAATTGTTATTTGATTTTGAATTAAATTGAAACTTTGATTTCTATGGATTCTGAATCTAAATACTTACAAACTGTAATTAATTGATAATTGATTAGAGAATTGTTATTTGATATTGAATTAAATTGAAACTTTAATTTTAATGGATTATGAATCTAAATACTTACAAACTGTAATATTATATTTATGTGATTAATTGATAATTGATTAGCGAATTGTTATTTAATATTTAATTTTGATTTCAATGGATTATGAATCTAAATACTCACACCCTGTAATATAATATTTATGTGATTAATTGATAATTGATTGGAGAACTGTTATTTGATACTGAATTTTGATTCCAATGGATTATGAAAGTAAATACTTACGCCCTGTAATATAATATTTATGAGATTAATTGATAATTGATTAGAGAATTGTTATTTGATATTGAATTAAATTGAAACTTTGATTTCAATGGATTATGAATCTAAATACTCACACCCTGTAATATAATATTTAGGTGGTTAATTGTTAATTGATTAGAGTTTGTTACATGATATTGAATTTTGATTTCAATGGATTATGCATTTAAATACTCACGCCCTATAATATAATATTTATGTGATTAATTGATAATTGATTAGAGAATTGTTATTTTATATCGAATTAAATTGAAACTTTGATTTCTATGGATTATAAATCTAAATACTCACATTCTGTGATAAATTGATAATTTATTAGAGAATTATTATTTGATAATTAAATTGAAACTTTGATTTCAATAAATTATGAATCTAAATACTCACAAACTGTAATATAATATTTATGTGATTAATTGATTAGAGAATTGTTATTTGATTTTGAATTAAATCGAAACTTTGATTTCTCTGGATTCTGAATTAAAATACTCACTTTCTGTTATATAATATTAATGTGATTAATTTATTATTGATTAAAGAATTGTTATTTAATATTGAATTAAATTGAAACTTTGTTTTTAATGATGGTGAATCTAAAAACTCACTCTCTGTTATATAATTAATTAGAGGTTTATTATTTGATATTGAATTAAATTGAAAATAATTATAATCTAAATACTTACTCACTGAGCATAATATTTATGTGATTAATTGAAAATTGATTAGAGAATTATTATTTGATTTTAAATTATTTAAACATTGACTTCAATGGATTATGAATCTAAATACTCACAAACTGTAATATAATATTTATGTGATTAATTGATAATTAATTAGAGAATCGATATTTAATATTGAATTAAATCGAAACATTGATGTCAATGGATTACAAATCTAAATACTCACGAACTGTAATATAATAGATTGACAATTGATTAGAGAATTTTTTTTTGATATTGAATTTAATATAAACTTGATTTCAATCGATTATGAATTTAAATACTCGCATTCTGTAGTATAATATTTATGTGATTAATTGATAATTGATTAGAGATTGTTATTTTAGATTGAATTAAATTGAAACTTTGATTTCAATAGAGTATGATTCTAAATACTCACATACTATAATGTAATATTTATTTGATTAATTGATATTGATAAGAGAATTGTTATTTGATATTGAATTAAATTGAAACTTTGATTTCAATTGATTATGAATCTAAAAACTCACAACCTGAAATGTAAGATTTATGAGGTTAATTGATAATTAATTAGAGAATTATTATTTGGTATTGAATTAAATTGAAACTTTGATTTTAATGGATCATAAATCGAATTACTCACATTCTGTGATTAGTTGATAATTGATTAGAGAATTGTTATTTAATATTGAATTAAATTGAACTTTGATTTCAATAGATTATGAATATAAATTCTCACATTCTTTAATATAATATTTATGTGTTTAATTGATAATTTATTAGAGAATTGTTGTTTGATATTGAATTAAATTTAAACTTTGATTTAAATGAATAATGAATCAAAATACTCACATTCTGTAATATAATATTTATTTGATTAGAAAATTGTTATTTTATGTTGAGTTAAATTGAAACTTTGATTTCAATTGATTATAAATCTTAATATTCACTTTCTGTAATATAATATTTATGTGATTAATTGATAATTGATTGGAACTTGCCATTTGATATTGAATCAAATTGAAAAATTGATTTCAATGGATTACGAATATAAATACTCACGCACTGTAATATAATATTTATGTGATTAATTGATAATTGATTAGAGAATTGTTATTTGATATTGAATTTAATTGAAACTGGATTTCAATGGATTGTGAATTTAAATATTTATGCTCACAAACTGTAATATAATATTTATGTAATTAATTGATAATTGATTAGAGAATTGTTATTTGATATTGAATTAAATTGAAACTTTGATCTCAATGCAATTGATTGTGAATCTAAATACTCACATACTGTAATATAATATTTATGTGATTGATAATTGATTAGAGAATTGTTATTTGATATTAAATTAAATTGAAACTTTGATCGATGTAATAGATTATGAATCTAAAAATACTCACATACTGTAATATAATATTTATGTGATTAATTGATAATTGATTAGAGAGTTGTTATTTAATATTGAATTAAATTGAAACTTTGATATCAATGGATTATGAATCAAATACTCATGCTCACAAACTGTAATATACGATTTATGTGATTAATTGATAATTTATTAGAGAATTGTTATTTAATATTTTAATGATTGGATTGTGAATTTATCGCGGTTTTCAAATTAGTGCGATCATGTAAAAAAATCAGTTAATATAATTTATTTGTATTCGAATACCAATAAACAAATATCACATGATTAATGATCATTTTAACCAATAAAAATTTGTAATGTGACGAAACGACTGATCTCATGTGATCGATGATCATTTTTTAACCAATAAAAATTTGTCACGTAATTCGCAAATCACGTGACTTACGCTCGACAAAAAATCAAACATCTATATTATTTCTTTATTAAACCCAATAACTTGATATAAAATAATACAATATCGAATCATATCTATTAAACAGTTATCTCTTCTTGCTAAAAATATATTTATTATAATTATTATAATAAAATAAAATCAATAAAATCATATATGTAATAAAATAACTTGATTTCAAAGATTTATTTATTAAAAATATAACAAATATTATGTTGAAAATAAAAAAATATATATATATTTGTAAATATAAAGGTTATAGAAAGCCTTTTTAATCAAATAAGTAAATGTATTCGCAAGGTAATCAATAGTAATCGTTTTTAGTCGTTTTGTAATCGGTTTTAGTCGTTTTGTAATCAGTTTTTAGTCATTTTGTAATCGGTATAAAGACTATATACAAAGGCATTAAAAAAAAGATCAAAATGCAATAAATAGATGTGCAGATGACTCATCTATCATTAATATTTGTTTAATCTGTAAATCATATGTAATACAAATACTTTTATATTATGGCACGCCAAACAGGACAAAAGTCGGGGTTAAAATCACACATGCATGTGAGAAATAACCCTGATGCATCGGTGATAAATTACTGATGTATCGGTGATTTACCCTGATGTATCGGCTGATGTATCGGTGATAAAATCACACTTAGATAATTATATTGTTAGATTATTTTGTCGAAACTCAATTTTTAAAAAATGATTAATTTTATCAGGTATGCATATATTCCATCCCTTAAGAGGAGAAGGATGAGAGACAAGACACTAGCAAGTTTTATATAATTCATTGTTTATGTTTATTTTTATATAATCCATTTATTTGTCTATTTATTTATTTAATATAAAAGATAAATCTTTATTCACACGAAATTCTCCTTCCACTTTTTCATTTATTATTCATTATAATTCATTCATTTATATAGGTACAGGAAATACAATTAAAAATTAAACCTATACTTATATATTTATATTATATCAATTATATTTTGGAAGAATATTAAAGTTAAACAAGAAATTACAGACGAATTTACTAAATTTATTAAATAGAAATAGAGTA
>PQFF01000521.1:45533-96241 GCA_003547095.1 Diversispora epigaea | reverse complement strand
ATAATCTATTCCTATTTGATAAAAAGGTTGAACTACTGGTATTGATTGTGTTAACTGTATTTTTTGAGGTTTTCCAAATCTTTGACAGCTATCACATGATTGAATATATTCTTTAATATCTCTTCCCATGTAAGGCCAATAATATCTCTCAATTGCCTTTTCTATGGTTTTCTTTATTCCAAAATGTCCTGCCAAAGGGGAGGAATGTAAATTATATAATATCTTTTCTCTGTCCTGCAGAGTAATTACTCGAAGGGGTTGTTCTGATTTCTGTTTGTTCTTTCTAAATAAAATGCCATTTTCTACTGTATACTGTATTGCTTTTCTTGCCAAATTTTGTTTTTCTTGAGGAGTGGAGTTATCAGGATAATTATGTCTAAGTAAGTAATCAATAAATTCATTATACGCTTTCAAGTCCATTTGACTTGTGTGATTTTAATATATATATAAGGGGATTAATATAAGAAAGAAAGTAAGCTATCTACTGGGCTAGTTTCTAATCTTGAGAGCGCATCTGCATTTGTATGATCACTTCCTTTTCTTTTGATAATAGTGTAAGGGTCATATTCTGACAAATGAATTATCCATCTGGCGAGTCGTCCTTTAGGTTGTTTATGTTTCTTTAACCAAGGTATAGCTTCATGATCTGTTACTATACTGAATTCATGTCCTTGTAGAAAATGATGAAAGTACTTGGTGGCCCAAATGATGGCAAGGCATTCCTTCTCAGTCACAGTATAATTTCGTTCGGCGTCATTTAGTATTCGGCTGGCATAAGCAATAACATGTTCTCTTTTGTTGTCATCTACTTGAGCTAGGACAGCTCCAACAGCATAATCAGAGGCATCAGTGTGTAAAATAAATGGTCTGGCAAAATCGGGATAAATTACAATGGGTTGTGTCGTTAAACAGGTTCTCAAATGTTCAAAGGCTGCTTGGCAAGTATCCGTCCAGCGGAAGGTTTCATTTTGTTTTGTTAAGTCATACAAAGGTTTAGCGATTTTGGAGAAATCCTTGATAAATCTCCTATAATATGAGGCAAGTCCTAGAAAAGATCTTACTTTTCGTTTGGTATTTGGTTGTGGACATTCTTTGATTTTCTCAACCAAAGTTGGGTTGGGTTTTATTCCTTCTTCTGAGACCATATGTCCCAAGAAAAGTATCTGTTTTCTAAAGAAATCACACTTATCAGGATTTAGCTTTAGTCCTGCCTTTATTAAAAGTTGTAGAACTTGTTCAAGATGAGCACAGTGATCTTCAAGTGATTTGGAATAGATGATAATATCATCCATGTACACTAGAGCAAACTTCCAAGTGATGTCATAGAACACATTATCCATCAACCTTTGGAAAGTAGCGGGAGCATTCATTAAACCGAAGGGCATTACTGTAAATTCATAAGTTCCAAATTTAGTGCTGAAGGCAGTCTTCTCTTGGTCCTGAGCATTCATTGCAACTTGCCAGAATCCAGAAGTCAAGTCTAAAGTTGAAAAGTATCGACAGTGAGCGAGAGCATCTAGCATATCAGAGATTTTTGGGAGTGAATATGCATCTGGTTTTGTCACTTTATTCAGTTGTCGGTAATCTACCACCAGTCTTAATTTTCCATTTGCCTTTCCAACTACCAAGGCAGGTGAAGTCCATGGGCTATGTGAAGGTACAATAAGTCCTTGTTGTTTAAGGCGTTCTATTTCTTCCTTTATAAAAGACTCGTGTTTGGGGGACATTCTATAATAGTGTTGTTTTATTTCTCTTGCATCACCTGTATCAATGTGATGTGTGACTATGTTAGTACGGCCTAATTGAGTTATGTCTTTGGCTACTGCTTGTGGATATTTCTCCAAGATATCTTGAACAATGAAATTATATTCATTTTGGGCTAATTCTTCTGCTCCTCCAGATACCAATAGGGATTGGGCATTGCGAATTTCTTGTATAGGAATAGTTTGGATAGTTTCCCATCGGGAATATTCATTGTAACAATCTGCACATCTGTCACTTCCTGTATGTAAGTGTTTTTGGCACCAACAATTTTTATCAGGTCCTTCAAACCAATGTTTTATCTGATGTCTATACTTCTGATTTGTTAGCCAAGGATTAAATTGACGGTTCATGTAATCATATTCTTGCCATGTAAAAGTTTCATGGTCTATCTCAATTCCCCAAGGGGTAAATTTGTAGAAGTGTTGATCAGGACTTTCCTCTTCATTCATGACTAATACTAAATTTGTATTGTCTTCATCTTCTTCTTCATCATCATCTTCATAATCTTCTTCATCAGATTCTTCCTCTTCATTTTCTTCTTGAATTGGTAAGGGTGCAGTAGAATTTCTGCAGGAAACTTGCGCTCTTCTGTTACCATCAGATATTGTTACTTGTGAATCTTTGTAATTAATTACTGCATTTGCTTTTCGTAACCAATCTGTTCCCAATACCAAAGTATAAGATTGAGTGTCAATTACTTCCATATCTGTGGAAACTACTACATCTCCAATATGTACAGCTATATTATCTATTATTCCCAAACTGGATTTTCTATTTCCATGTATTCCTGTGATCATTCTATTTGACTGTCGACTTGGTTTCTTCTCTAAGTGATCAAGAAATTTCTTAGACATTATACTGGCAGAGGAACCACTATCCAAAATAATATCTACGGTCCATCCTCCTACTTGTCCTTTACAAATCATAGGAGTGTTACTATAAGAGGCACTTTGGGTTTTAACTTCTTCTTTCTCATCTTTAGGTTTGGGTGGTCTTTTTCTTCTTGGAGTTATGGCTTTTCTTAACTCATTTTTATATTTAGGTATACTAGCCAATTGTCCCAAGGTAATGTTGGATTTGCAATGTAATAGATCTTCTACTATTGAATAAGGCATTGTCTTTTGGTCTATTAGGGGTAATTCAGCCCAAGTTAGTTTTTGTCTTCCCTTTTTCTCTTCTGCTTGTCCTTCTGTAGCCTTTCGTTTTCCTTTCTTGCCTGTAGTTTTACTTCCTTCTGATTTATTTGGTATAAGTACATCTTCTACTTCCATTTCATTTGCACTTCTTTGGCCAAATACCTTTTGTTGCGGTTGAGCATGTTGAGATTCTCCTCCCACTAATGAGGGGTTTTTGTCAATAGTCGTACTCCCACCCTCTTGGGGTACGCTTAATAGTTTAAATGCGGTACAGGAAAAACTTGTTCCTCTATCTGGGTAGTATCATTATCTTGTATTCCTACCAACACCTGCTGGTTATTATTTTGTAAAGGTTGTTGAACAGGAACTACTGGGATATTGCGATTTTGTTGCATTTGTGGTACTTGTTGCTGAGGAACTGGAGGTACTTGCATTTGGTACACTTGCTGTTGTGGTTGTTGATAAGGTTGTTGCTGCGCAAACAAATGTGCTGCATACATATTATTATTATTATTCTGATTTACTGGTACTTGGTTATTTACTTGCGGTGGTATATTTTGATTATTAATTGGAGCAAGGCAATTCCTTGCATAATGTCCAATTTGATTACATTTGTAACAAGTTACTGGTCTTCTTTGTTGTCTATTGTTTCCATTGTTGTTACCAAAGTTATTGTTATTATTTGGTCGGTTAGGTTGAGAGGGTTGATTTGTGACTCCTATATTACTGCTTCCTTGGTTCAGGTTAAGATTTCCTAGTGCTTGGAGGATTGGGGCTAATGCATTATTAACAGCATTTTCAACAGAGTTTTGCATTGGAGTTTGTTGAGGAAATTGGTTATGAGTAGGTACAGAATTATATCCTGTTCCATACATTCCTGCAAAGATTTCAGGATGTGTTAAATTATTCTCTTCCAATTGTCTGGCAGCTTCTATGGTCTGTTCTAGAGTAATATTATGTTGAAAAGCCAATTGTGGTCGGATTTGGAAGGCAATTTCTTTTCTTAATCCTTTAGTGAAATTATAAATTCGATCAGATTCTGACCAANTTGTTGCATTTGTGGTACTTGTTGCTGAGGAACTGGAGGTACTTGCATTTGGTACACTTGCTGTTGTGGTTGTTGATAAGGTTGTTGCTGCGCAAACAAATGTGCTGCATACATATTATTATTATTATTCTGATTTACTGGTACTTGGTTATTTACTTGCGGTGGTATATTTTGATTATTAATTGGAGCAAGGCAATTCCTTGCATAATGTCCAATTTGATTACATTTGTAACAAGTTACTGGTCTTCTTTGTTGTCTATTGTTTCCATTGTTGTTACCAAAGTTATTGTTATTATTTGGTCGGTTAGGTTGAGAGGGTTGATTTGTGACTCCTATATTACTGCTTCCTTGGTTCAGGTTAAGATTTCCTAATGCTTGGAGGATTGGGGCTAATGCATTATTAACAGCATTTTCAACAGAGTTTTGCATTGGAGTTTGTTGAGGAAATTGGTTATGAGTAGGTACAGAATTATATCCTGTTCCATACATTCCTGCAAAGATTTCAGGATGTGTTAAATTATTCTCTTCCAATTGTCTGGCAGCTTCTATGGTCTGTTCTAGAGTAATATTATGTTGAAAAGCCAATTGTGGTCGGATTTGGAAGGCAATTTCTTTTCTTAATCCTTTAGTGAAATTATAAATTCGATCAGATTCTGACCAATTATTATCATAATCAATTCTTCTAATTAATTTCTTTATTGCTTGAGCATATTGGTCAATGGATTCTGTTGGTCCTTGCATTCTGTTATTTAATTCAGAGCGCCACTGGAGAACTCTGTTTGGAGTTCTAAACTTGTGTAAAAAGTGTTGTACAAAAGGACGGTTGTTGCGGGTTTGCCAAGATTGAAATTGACCTCGCGTGGCTTCAAAAGAAGTGAACCATGTTTGTGCTTCATTTAATAAGTATCCTTGAACAGTATTTATTTTATAAGCATTATCGTAGTTATTTATCTGGGCACATCTTTCAAATTCTTCCAGCCATTCTACTGGATCTTGGACTCCTCCATGAAATTGGGGCATTGGAATAATATTTCTTATTTCCATTCTATCTCCTAATCGATTTAGGGCTGCAACTAATTGTTGAGTTACTTGGGGATTTGCCATTATATAAAAATACTACTTTAATAAACTAATAGATATGTTATAGGGTATATACTATGATATTACTATGTTAATTAAATATAAATAATACTAATAAATATTTGAGATATAAAAGGAATAAAAATAAAAGAAACTATAATTAATAAGATAAAGAAGAGTATAAATTGAGT
The DNA here is from genome assembly GCA_003547095.1 of Diversispora epigaea. Taxonomy (NCBI): domain Eukaryota; kingdom Fungi; phylum Glomeromycota; class Glomeromycetes; order Diversisporales; family Diversisporaceae; genus Diversispora; species Diversispora epigaea. The sequence continues at coordinate 91,022 of PQFF01000521.1, read as the reverse complement.
AATTCTAAGTCTTCGAGTACTTTTAGACAATTATCTCTTATTTGGAATAAAAGATTAAGTTGTTTTCTAATATATTGTAACTCTTTAAGTTGGGATGTATTAAAACTAGAGGTTTCTTGAACTATTTTTCTAACTCTACTACTATATACTTCTGATAATTCACTAATTAATTTATTTAATTCTTCTGATTGAATCATAAATAGGAAATATATATGCGAAAATAATAAAAATAAAAATAAAATTCTTTAAAGTTAAACTATATAAAATTAAACTAATTTATTCACAACCTCACAGGAGGCACCAATTTGTCGCGTGCCCTTTACGACAATGTTCTGAAGGTTAAAGAATCTTTCCTAACAAAAACTATCCTACAAGTTAAGTAATATCGTGCTGCTTCGGGAGATCCTCTTGATCAATCCACAGCAAATTACAAAGTTAGGTAAGAGAGGCAAAGGTGAGTGAGTTCTTTATTGTGATGGGGTCTTTTACACGCCAAGTTAGTTTGTATTACTTGTGCAAAGCGTATATGTAAAAGGTTTAAACAGCGATAAAATATACAAAGGTTTCAATAAAATGATAACTTTATTAAATAATAATGCGGGATAATATATATATAAGATAATAAATAAGGATAAATAATATAAAGAATTTGAAAAAATAAAAATAGAATAAGAATTAAAAGAACTAAAGGAATTTAAAAGACTTATAAAACTAAAGGTAAACTATATTAACTAAACTGAACTCTAACTTCGAACTTCTGTCGAACTCAATCTAAAAAGGACCTGTATTTATATCTTCTCAGACACTTCCTGCGTCGCAGATAACTTTACCATTCCTTTCTTTAGATTGGTTCTCTTCTAAATGACACAATTTCCTTTATCTTTACAAGTATTTACCTGAGTATTTCCCTAGGTATCGTACCTGAGTATATACCTAGATAAATTTCATAGTGATAATCCTTCAAATGTAGTACTTACTAATCGGTACTACAGATCTACTCTATTTATAATTTCAAAGATAATACATATCAGAATAAATATATAACTAAATAATAATAAATATCAATAAATATTAATGCACGGTGTCACAATATAGAAAAATTAAATTAAATCGAGAATTATGGCTACTAAAACAAAATGAAGTGGACAAGAGGATTATATGCATGAGTTTTTAAATGTAAGTTNTTGTCGCGTGCCCTTTACGACAATGTTCTGAAGGTTAAAGAATCTTTCCTAACAAAAACTATCCTACAAGTTAAGTAATATCGTGCTGCTTCGGGAGATCCTCTTGATCAATCCACAGCAAATTACAAAGTTAGGTAAGAGAGGCAAAGGTGAGTGAGTTCTTTATTGTGATGGGGTCTTTTACACGCCAAGTTAGTTTGTATTACTTGTGCAAAGCGTATATGTAAAAGGTTTAAACAGCGATAAAATATACAAAGGTTTCAATAAAATGATAACTTTATTAAATAATAATGCGGGATAATATATATATAAGATAATAAATAAGGATAAATAATATAAAGAATTTGAAAAAATAAAAATAGAATAAGAATTAAAAGAACTAAAGGAATTTAAAAGACTTATAAAACTAAAGGTAAACTATATTAACTAAACTGAACTCTAACTTCGAACTTCTGTCGAACTCAATCTAAAAAGGACCTGTATTTATATCTTCTCAGACACTTCCTGCGTCGCAGATAACTTTACCATTCCTTTCTTTAGATTGGTTCTCTTCTAAATGACACAATTTCCTTTATCTTTACAAGTATTTACCTGAGTATTTCCCTAGGTATCGTACCTGAGTATATACCTAGATAAATTTCATAGTGATAATCCTTCAAATGTAGTACTTACTAATCGGTACTACAGATCTACTCTATTTATAATTTCAAAGATAATACATATCAGAATAAATATATAACTAAATAATAATAAATATCAATAAATATTAATGCACGGTGTCACAATATAGAAAAATTAAATTAAATCGAGAATTATGGCTACTAAAACAAAATGAAGTGGACAAGAGGATTATATGCATGAGTTTTTAAATGTAAGTTGCAAGTATAATTTATTTATAATATTTCTTGATTTTAATTTTACATATTTGTATATTTCAAAAAACAAAATTTTCGAAGATTATCGAAGCATTTCAAAACAATTAAATTAATACTTTATTTTCTTTTAGAGAATTATGGCTACTAGAACAAAATGAAGTGGACAAGATGATTATATGCATGAGTTTTTAAATGTAAGTTGCAAGTATAATTTATTTATAATATTTCTTGATTTTAATTTTACATATTTGTATATTTCAAAAAACAAAATTTTCGAAGATTATCGAAGCATTTCAAAACAATTAAATTAATACTTTATTTTCTTTTAGAGAATTATGGCTACTAGAACAAAATGAAGTGGACAAGATGATTATATGCATGAGTTTTTAAATGTAAGTTNTTGTCGCGTGCCCTTTACGACAATGTTCTGAAGGTTAAAGAATCTTTCCTAACAAAAACTATCCTACAAGTTAAGTAATATCGTGCTGCTTCGGGAGATCCTCTTGATCAATCCACAGCAAATTACAAAGTTAGGTAAGAGAGGCAAAGGTGAGTGAGTTCTTTATTGTGATGGGGTCTTTTACACGCCAAGTTAGTTTGTATTACTTGTGCAAAGCGTATATGTAAAAGGTTTAAACAGCGATAAAATATACAAAGGTTTCAATAAAATGATAACTTTATTAAATAATAATGCGGGATAATATATATATAAGATAATAAATAAGGATAAATAATATAAAGAATTTGAAAAAATAAAAATAGAATAAGAATTAAAAGAACTAAAGGAATTTAAAAGACTTATAAAACTAAAGGTAAACTATATTAACTAAACTGAACTCTAACTTCGAACTTCTGTCGAACTCAATCTAAAAAGGACCTGTATTTATATCTTCTCAGACACTTCCTGCGTCGCAGATAACTTTACCATTCCTTTCTTTAGATTGGTTCTCTTCTAAATGACACAATTTCCTTTATCTTTACAAGTATTTACCTGAGTATTTCCCTAGGTATCGTACCTGAGTATATACCTAGGTAAATTTCATAGTGATAATCCTTCAAATGTAGTACTTACTAATCGGTACTACAGATCTACTCTATTTATAATTTCAAAGATAATACATATCAGAATAAATATATAACTAAATAATAATAAATATCAATAAATATTAATGCACGGTGTCACAATATAGAAAAATTAAATTAAATCGAGAATTATGGCTACTAAAACAAAATGAAGTGGACAAGAGTATTATATGCATGAGTTTTTAAATGTAAGTTATGTAAGTTGCAAATATAATTTATTTCTTACAATTTTAATTTTTACTTATTTGTAACATTTCGGAGATTTTCAAATGACATATTAATTTTCTTGATATATTTTTAAGACATTTAGATCTTACGAGAATCAATTGTTTTTCGAGTAAAAAAATAAATTCGTAAGTACGTGAAAATCAAAGGTGAATTTAATACCATCGATGTAAGAATAGCGGAAAGATTCGAATTAAAATTTATTATTATTTATATTATAGAATTTATATTATTTGTATAAATATTATTTTTATTATATAACGTAATAAAGAGAATTATTTTATTATTATATTATTATATGTAAATAAATAATTATAAAATTTTAATGTAAAAATTGATATCGCGAAAATAATTAAATACGAAAACTTTCGAAATTAAACGTAAATTTTTACGTAAAATCTACGTAGATTTATGCGATTTTTTTTCGCAACGTATTAATAATCTAATATTACGTTTCGAAAATCTCCGGAAAATTATTTCGAAGATCTCTGTGGGTGTCGTAATTCTCCGGAGAAATTATGGACCAAAAAGTTTACGGAATATTACGCCTATTAAAATTTCCTGATGCTTATAAATGATACGAGCGGAATATCGAAATACTTTCACCTAGACTATGCAGAAATTTTTTTGACTTTAAATATGTCGTAACGTGTGAAAGCTCTTATACAATTATTATTAACTTTAAGAAATATTATAATTGTGAACAAAAGTTTGCTCACGTAGGCATTAGAATAGGCTATTACCCATATCTGGAAATTTTTTATATCGGAGGTTATTGTAATTATTTCATTTTCAAAGGTTATTGAAGGTTATCGGGCCAATAACCTTCGCAAATATTACATTTATTATAATAAAGTAAAAGTTATTGAAAGTTATTGATATTAATAACCTCTGCAGTATTACGTTTTATTAATAAAAATGAAAGTTTTCAGTACCAATAATCATCGTAAATATTACGTTTATGTTGGAGGTATTCGAAGGTTATCGGAGTGAAATATTTTGAAGACTTATGTTTAAAAAAATTTACTGATGCATCCATCCTGAAATGTTCACTCAAGTCTTACCGTTACATCACCACCATTTTCGCCACCATCGTATAGATCATCTTCACCAAAACTGAGGAAAAAAAAGTCAACACGATTCAATCAAAAATAGATTTTTTTTATTTCTATTATATATATATCCTATATTTTATTTTTACCATATCAATAAAGCCGGCCCTGATGATCGATTTATCACAATTAATCATGTTAAGTTTGCATGTGTATTTCGTAAATTTATTATGATATATTGATATCGATATTATGTATATATAATCGAAAATTTTTCTTGGCAAATTGTTTACGTTCATATGATTTATTTATTTCATCTATGTTAATAACAAGCTTTTGAATAATCCGTATTTTATATAAAAAATTATCAAACATGCAATCTGAAATAGATTTGTTGAAACAAAAGAATACCAGACTCATGACTAGAATCTCAGAATTGGAACAGATCGCGAAAGAAAAAGATGAGCTTGAAGTTAGAATTGTGGAATTGGAACGATTTGCAAAAGAAAACATTGAGCTTAGATCCAGGGTTGTGAAATTGGAACAAAAACTATTACAAAATGATAAAGAAAAGACTAACTTTATTGTCTCACAAAGTGAGGATGCATCCGTATCTAAATTAAATGATACCGAGGAAACCGAACAGGTAAGTACTCGTTTCAAAAGAACCATTTTCGACTAATATTAGTAGAGTTGGCATGGTCAATGCATCTTGTAGAATGAATTCTGATAATATTTCTAAACAGATAATTTTACAAAATAAGAATACTCCGGCATCTGATATATCTGGTAACACTTCAAATTGTCAGGAGTTTTTGTTTCAACCGGAGGTTGGCTCACGCCAATACTCCACATCACCTATTGCACAAAGACTAAATCACCAGAGAACATGGAGATAGATGACTTTTATGATTCAGTATATAAGGAAAGAATTAGTAAAGAGATTATTCAGAACATTAAGGAGAAGAAATTACGAGATCAAGAGGCCTCTTTGGAAAAACAAAACTCTTTAGGAGAATTAGAAAAGTTGATATCATTTCTATTATCATGTGATATTAAAACTGTGAACACTGTTTACGATCAAGAAAAGACTTTACCAAAAGAATCCATACAAAATATATTTGAAAAATCTATCAGAGATTCAGCAGAAGCTGATATATTGTTGCAGGCGTACTTTCATACTTCCCACTTATGGTTCTTTTAAGGAGTTTATAGTCCTTCCTGTTAGGTACAAGACTTTAGTTTAGTTATTACTTTACTTTTAAAAAGCACCAGTTAGTTTTTAGTTAGAACTAACAAACTAATTATTCTTCCGAATCATTATAACTTCGTTACTTCCATTTATACGTGTTGCCCAAATCCCAAATAATTTGGGATTTGGGATGCCAAAATGCACAAATTACTAGTATTTGGGATTTGGGATTTGGGATTTCGGCATTTGGGATTTCAGCATTTGGATTTTGAATTTGGGTGGCAGGTATACTTCCATTAATAACTTCATTATTAATAATTACTTTTATTAATACTTTCATATATTAATAACTTTCTTTAATAATAAATCCTTTTATTATTAATCTTAGAACTTCCTTTATTATGAACTTCCTTTATAGATAACTTCCTTATAATTCATACTTCAGATACTTCTATTCTTTATTAAAGATTATATCTTTAATTCATTAGTACTTCTTTTATTAAATAACTTTAATAAACATTATATCAAATAAATACGATAATAAATCACTTTAATTATTTTATTTAACATTTATTAATATTTTATTTAATGATTACTTCCTAATAATACAATTATATTTTTATAATTATAATATTAATTTCCTTTGAGCTAAAAGTTAAACAACTAAAAANATTTGGGATTTGGGATTTGGGATTTCGGCAAAAAATACTAATTATAATTTGGGATTTGGGATTTGGGATTTCGGCAAAAAATACTAATTATAATTTGGGATTTGGGATTTGGGATTTCGGCATTTGGGATTTCAGCATTTGGATTTTGAATTTGGGTGGCAGGTATACTTCCATTAATAACTTCATTATTAATAATTACTTTTATTAATACTTTCATATATTAATAACTTTCTTTAATAATAAATCCTTTTATTATTAATCTTAGAACTTCCTTTATTATGAACTTCCTTTATAGATAACTTCCTTATAATTCATACTTCAGATACTTCTATTCTTTATTAAAGATTATATCTTTAATTCATTAGTACTTCTTTTATTAAATAACTTTAATAAACATTATATCAAATAAATACGATAATAAATCACTTTAATTATTTTATTTAACATTTATTAATATTTTATTTAATGATTACTTCCTAATAATACAATTATATTTTTATAATTATAATATTAATTTCCTTTGAGCTAAAAGTTAAACAACTAAAAAGCTGTAGGAACCAAGTCAAATAAGTTCCATTTTTGTACTTTTTAAACTACTGTGCCACTACTGTGCACTAATACTATTGGTTAATATATTTATTATATGACTTACTAAATATATACTATAGGCTATACTAATAATTAATGTTAATTAATACTATGTAATGATAATTAATACTAAGTAATACTAATTAATGATAATTAATAATAGTTATATAATATTTGTGTAACTATGTCACGTGAACATGTGACTTGTGTTACTTATATTTTGTATAACTAAACTATTTGGCTTGCTATTTACATGTTAATAAATATTACTAATTATTACTAATCGTTATTAATAAATTACTATGTTAATACTTATATACTTTGTTAAATGATAATTTCTGATAAAATACAGGGTTAAATAATACAATAGTTATATGTTTTAATATATTTCAATTATGATAATTTTATCTGGTAACAATATACGTATCAAGTTTGATGACTGAAGTTGTATAAGGTTTGTTACAAGGATTTTTAGTAAGCTCTATAGAAGATAATATCGAATTTATTAACAGTGAGCCCTTAGATTCTTCACCTGATGTAGTTGAGCTTGCTCATTTGTTATAGTAAGCATGTAAAGTGACAAAAAAATCTATCAAAACTAAACGGGAAGAAATTTCATCTTGGAGTCATTATTCTGAAAGATTCGAAGGTTATAGAGCTTAGATTCAAAGACAAAAATCTTAAGGATAAAATTGCAAGAGCTCAAATTTATAATGAAATGAAATTATACCTTATAGGCATTACTAATGAGTATCTATGCAAGATAACAAGCAAAGCAAGAAAAATTAATAAGTTATTTAAATATGATTACGATCCTGTGGCTTTAAAAAAAATAAAAGTATAGGGTAGCACATGATTAATTGTGTTACCTACAGTGCTAATACTATTTCAAGACTTACCAACTTTCAAATCCAGTATATTATAGATCAAGTAAGTCTGGTACAAGTTGGTATGACAGTATCGAAAACTGTGAACACCATTCATGATCTGACAAAAACTGAGGTGAGTACTCAAGCTAAAGTAAATGTGTTAATCAAGTCTCAAGTCTCTGACTCGGAAAGGATAAAATGCGGGACATCAGAAATCAAAGTAGATACATTACCCGAATCATGTCAAACTGTATCTTTTCTATATTAAAATAATATAGATTCCATATATACCATCCGCAAATATACAAAATGACGGAATAGGTAACAATGTAAAGTATTTATGTGTTGTCTTACAAACTACTATATAAAAACACATGATAAAAAATATTAGTTTATTATTTAATATACAAAATAAATTTATATATTGATAATACAAATTTTATTAATAAACCCTATATAATGCATATGGGCTGATTGCGAAAGTCTTAAAATTTTAGATCAGGTGATATCCTCTTAGCCAATTATAATTTTATTTATTTTTTCGAAGAAATTTAAAAATTAAAAAAATTTCAATATTTTATTAAGGAAACTACTTCTTAACTCCTAAATAAAAATATTCGGCACAAAATTTTACATATATTTGTAATTTTTAAAAATATTTTATTAAGTAAATAAGAGTTTAAATATAAGTAGACCTGTTATTAAGTACTTGTCAACCCATCAAATCCATCAAACCCGACCCTAACCCATTAACCCAACCCTCTTACCTTGNACATTACCCGAATCATGTCAAACTGTATCTTTTCTATATTAAAATAATATAGATTCCATATATACCATCCGCAAATATACAAAATGACGGAATAGGTAACAATGTAAAGTATTTATGTGTTGTCTTACAAACTACTATATAAAAACACATGATAAAAAATATTAGTTTATTATTTAATATACAAAATAAATTTATATATTGATAATACAAATTTTATTAATAAACCCTATATAATGCATATGGGCTGATTGCGAAAGTCTTAAAATTTTAGATCAGGTGATATCCTCTTAGCCAATTATAATTTTATTTATTTTTTCGAAGAAATTTAAAAATTAAAAAAATTTCAATATTTTATTAAGTAAACTACTTCTTAACTCCTAAATAAAAATATTCGGCACAAAATTTTACATATATTTGTAATTTTTAAAAATATTTTATTAAGTAAATAAGAGTTTAAATATAAGTAGACCTGTTATTAAGTACTTGTCAACCCATCAAATCCATCAAACCCGACCCTAACCCATTAACCCAACCCTCTTACCTTGCGGAAATTTGTTTTATTTCTTTTTTAAAAGGTTTAATAACGTTATTTTATTTTATTTTTTCTTTTATTTTGTTTACTTTACTTCAAAAGAACAACTTTACTTAGTAGTCAAAATCTATTATCAATAAGTTTTATTTAGAGGTAAATAAAAAAAATTTTTGTGTAACGGATTATCAGTCAATTTTTATAATCAGCCGATGTGGTTTGTTTATTTTTTATTTTTATTAATAGGATTGTTATTGTTATGACCTTTCAAGGTTTATGACTCTTTTCTATCATATTGAGGTAGCACGAAGGTAATCAAAGTCACGGGGGATAAGAGAGGATGATATGTGTCACCATTTGGATGAAATATCCTTGTGCATCATCCTTCATCTTGGATGAGATTTTATTTTTTCACCTAACACAAGAACATGTTTATAGATGATAGAAGATGAAGGTAAACAATAGAAAATTTATAAAAGAAGCTGCGGTTGGAGAGAAGAACGAGAGATTCCTTTTGGACATACAATCTTAATAATAATTGAAATAGTTCTAAAATATTCTTTTATTTTTGTAATAGACTTTTTTTGATTTTTGATTAATAATAAAAATAATAAATAATTTCTTCGCAATAGTTAATTCTAATAATAAATGATCCTATAGTGACCTAATAATTCTAAAATTATTTTGTAATAAAACAAACTTTTGTTTAGCAATAGGGATAAGATACGTCAAAGCAATAATATATCTCTATTGTTATACTTTTGTAACAAATCTTTATAAATACTTTTAATAAACTACTTTTATTTCTACTCTAAAAAGGTCTATCAATTTTTGTAGTGTGCAAGCAGTAATAAAGGTACTTTTACTCCACTTGCTCATCGAACCTTCAGATATTATACAAAATTGCATTGTTTAAGAGTGTTAGTAAGCAGGTTTAGATCGACTGATTGCCTGCTTCGTGAAATTGTGCACAAGAGAAGTGCGTTAGTTAAACATTGAATTGTCGTGAGATTATCTTGAGTTTATTGAGACTGATTTGCGTAACTTTTCATATTGTTCTGCGCAGACCGCAACAATATATATACAGTTAATCAGTTAAACTAGCTTGGATTGTAGACCAAAAGATCAAATAAATTACTTACATTACTGCCAATATATCATCGACAACCTTTTTTTATCTTGAAATATTATCTTTCCAGGANTGATCCTATAGTGACCTAATAATTCTAAAATTATTTTGTAATAAAACAAACTTTTGTTTAGCAATAGGGATAAGATACGTCAAAGCAATAATATATCTCTATTGTTATACTTTTGTAACAAATCTTTATAAATACTTTTAATAAACTACTTTTATTTCTACTCTAAAAAGGTCTATCAATTTTTGTAGTGTGCAAGCAGTAATAAAGGTACTTTTACTCCACTTGCTCATCGAACCTTCAGATATTATACAAAATTGCATTGTTTAAGAGTGTTAGTAAGCAGGTTTAGATCGACTGATTGCCTGCTTCGTGAAATTGTGCACAAGAGAAGTGCGTTAGTTAAACATTGAATTGTCGTGAGATTATCTTGAGTTTATTGAGACTGATTTGCGTAACTTTTCATATTGTTCTGCGCAGACCGCAACAATATATATACAGTTAATCAGTTAAACTAGCTTGGATTGTAGACCAAAAGATCAAATAAATTACTTACATTACTGCCAATATATCATCGACAACCTTTTTTTATCTTGAAATATTATCTTTCCAGGATGAGTCGTGAAAAAGATCTGATCTTGTATCATCATATTTGTTATGGTGTTGTTTTTTTTATGTTCTTGCGCAAATTTAATACATTTTGTAACAATTTCTTCAGGTATCTAGGGCTTCATACGTTCTAAGGGATCCTAGAAAAACATTCATGTAAAAACCCACTTCACTTTTCTGGTAAGCTTACCAAACCTCTTGATGTACATACCATAAACTGCTTATGTGCTAATCCTGTCAAGGATTCTATAAGAGGGGAATAATCATCGAGGACTTGGCTGGTAATAGGATTAGTTCAATCGAGCTGGGTTTTTTTTTCACATTAATATCATTTATTTCTTTAAGCAGCGCGTCACAGAGTTCGGTGTCTTGGTCCGAAATAGGGTACTTATAAACGCATATCGAATTTGTTAATATTAAAGACCGATGTTATAGATTTCCAAAGATACTATTTTTATTTACAGAAAGCTTCTTTTTCAACTCCTTAAGGTTGTTCATTGATCATTTCTGAATTATCAAGTTCATCCGTTGGTTTTTATAAATATAACATGTCAGATTTTTTTTCACAATATAAATGGACAAGCATTTCATACCTTAAGTAACGCTCCAATTGCCATCAAACTTTTTACGGAATCGTATCTAGATGATAACTACCACAGACATTTGTTAGATATCGCAATGTACATGTAAAAACCAACTCATAAACAAGACGCATGTGTTCAGATAAAACCCGGGTTAATAATCAGCCTTCGCGCATATCAAAATAGCGTCATTCAAGTTTACTAGTTGGCCATAGAGAACAATCCTATTCCGACCTCAAAAGCATAAGCGAATACTCTATTTGGCCGTCGAGAATAATTCTATTCTGACCTCAAGAACACGAAAAGACGCGAACACCCACACATATAGGCTATAGATTATAGTCTGTGATATCATCATTGTGTTATACAAAAGGGCCACGCAAGACTATCATTTACTTACGTTATAGCTGGTTTTTATAAATTTTTTTGATACGAGGTTCCCATTGACGACCTTCCAGTTTCGCCAAGGACGCGTTAATTCCTTGTTTTATTGCGGGCTCTAGCTCATTATATAGTTGTAACGTTTGTTCTTCTACCGTCTTAAATATTACTGTCGAAGGAGTAATTTTTTCCAAAGGTGCTTCTGATAAAAATCTTTCGATGATATTTTCGATAATCATAATTGTGACTAAAAGAACAAAGACAAACAGAAAAGATGTACAGTTAGAACGCGTGTATGATTTTCGAGTGTCAAAAAAGATCTAAGTTAAACCTTATTAAAGATAATTATATATCCTCAGCGGATTAAAGTGCCAGAAAAAACAGAATGTTTATTATAACGGCACTACGTGACAGTTTCGTAATAGCTTTTATTTGGATATAATTTCCAAAGACAGTTTACGGTGCTGTTCCAGAAAAGTGCTCTCGGTATGGCAGGAGATTCAACCCCCTCCTCCCTCCTCCTTCCCTGCTAGTGCCCTTTGACACATATTTTTAACATGTGTTATATCAATAATAAAAATACGTTGGAAATTTTTTCCGAAAATGGTATAACTTATTTTTTTCTGTGTATACGAGATTAAGAACACTTAGCATCGCATATCATATACACGAATTTATGACTTATCGTTATCTGTGTTCACATGGGGTCTATGTCACATGCATTGCCACTGTGTGACTACACTCAATTGAATTAGCAAAGCCTTTAGTATAACTAAAGAAAATAACAAATAATTGATATATTTCAACGTTATTTTTACGCTACTTTACAATGTAAAAGGCCGGACAGTAAAATTATTCGTGGAGTAAGGACAAAGAGGGAGGAATAAAGCATATTATATATATGCCAGCCGGCCTTTTGAAATTTTGATATAAAATATAAATGGCAAAATTAACTTTAGATATTGCTAAAGGGATCGCGTGTAATAGAGGAGGTGAATGCCTATCTGAAAGATATATTAATGGTAAGTTTGGAAATGTGCTAAAGGGCATGAATGGTCTGCTAAACTTAGTCGTGTAAAAAATGATAAAACATGGTGTCCGATCTGTGCAGTTGAAAATCAGCGTACTCGAACGATTGAGGATATGAAGAAGTTTGCAATAAAAAAGGGAGGTTCTTGTCTTGCAACAGAATATATTAATATGCATGATCCTCTCGAATGGCAGTGTAAAGAAGGACATAGAGGAAGACTTCAGCAAATAATATTTTTAATGGTACTTGGTGTCGAAAATGTAGAACACTAGTTCTATACCAGTTCGGAGATCTAGACAATCACAATACAATATTGATATAGCACAAAATATTGCACAAGAGCGAGGTGGCAAATGTCTTTCTACAAAATATGTTAATTCGGAATTTCCAATGCTTTGGAGTTGTGTTAAAGGGCATGAATGGACCACACCTTTTGCTAGAATAAAAAATAAAGGTAGATGGTGTGCACAATGCGCTAGAAACATTCCTTGTGGTCTCACGGAAGCCAAGGAAATCGCTTACAGTAGAGGAGGTATGTGTCTTTCTGCAGAATATATAAATCCAATGTTCCGATGCAATGGATGTGTAGTAAGGGCCATAAATGGGTTGCCAATTTTAATAGTATTAAGCATGTTAAAACTTGGTGTTCATATTGCTTAAATAAGCATGAAAACTTATGTCGTGAAGTCATAACTAATATTCTTGGTCCACCTTCTGGCATCCGCCGACCAGACTTCTTAAAAACGTCTAAACATCCTCAAGGACTAGAACTTGACATCTACTATCCACGGTATGGATTTGCTATAGAAGTACAAGGTAAGCAACATGAGAAACATATAAAACATTTCCACAAAAATGAGGAACACTTTGAGAAGCAATTAATACGTGATCAACTCAAGAAAGAATTATGCGAAGAAAATTGGATCGTTTTAAGGTATGTTTGGTACTACGAAGACCCATATATAGTTATTCCAGAGCATCTTCGAGAATTGGGTCTTATTGAATAATGTTAAACTTTAAATGTGCATTACAGACCACAGGAAATTTTTAAAACCGTCACGCGCCAGAAATTTTACTTTATTAAAAGAAGGTTGTATTACATTTATTACAAAAGTTAAAGATCTGGAGCAATATGCGCATCACGGTGATCCAATTTTATTTTTTTTTTACTTGAATTACTTTCCTTTGAATTATTTCTTTTTTTCTTCGGAGTGTTAATACAATCAGCAAAAAATTTAATTGGTGCGGGTGGCGGTGTAGAGTATTGCTCGTCTTCATTTAATTCTTTTAACAAATCACATGATTCATCATCATCATCATCGTTCAGAATATCCAGAACTTGTAGGTTGTTCTTAATGATAATCTGTGAAAATAATTAGAATATGGAAGAGAAATAAAGAATAATTTCAATAAGCTTTTTCATACCTTATACTGATTTATCTTTGCTAGAAATTTAAGGAAGGAATTTAATCCTTTTTTTGAGAATTTGCTGGATAAGCCGAAAGATTTGGGATCTTTTCGAAAAATGCAAATTGATCCTCCGGCACGCCATAGTCTTACAAATTGAACCCATAACCCAAAGTGTAAGATACCAATTACTTGAAGTTTGTCCGCTCTTTGGTCATCATAATTTATGACTCTTATTAAATCAGCATACATGTCTCGAAGAGTCTTTGGCATTTTGAATGTCTCATTAAGATATTTATTGTCAGAAACACCTGTAAAAGACCTTGCACCTTCTATGGCCCCAAATTCGAGAAGTCCATCAGCTGTATATATTATTCCATCGATTTTTCGACCAGTAAGCTTTCGTGTACGTGTATTTGCTCGATTACGATTTTTCCGGTTAGCACTACTTAATGATGGTGCATCGGTTCTATAAACAGTTATAAGTCTGTATTAAAAAAAATGCAAGTTGATGATAATTTATTGTTTATGCTAGTGGAAAATAGTTAACCTTTTAATGTCAGTTCCCAATCGAATGTCCCTAAGACAAAAATCAATACACATTCCAAGAAGTGCAACCGTAAACCAATCTTCGTATTGTGTTCTTATTAGAGGGGCATTTATGTTTTCGTATAGATTTACAAGTGTTCGAATGGCCAATTGGATCCATTCTTTATCATAATGTTTACAAATGTCATATTTTTCTTCTTCAAGATATGATGTCATTGTTTTTGTACGTAAGTCTTCTAAAGTACTCTTTCCATATCTGGCCAACTCTTTTGTAATTTCTTGTGAAATAGGTGGAACCCCAATTCGATCCTTGGTTAATTCCTTCCATTCCGAATCAGTAAATAAAGCCTTGATGTCCTCATCATCAAAGTCCACAATGTAGGAATGGGCATGGCTAATATATATCAGAATCATGAATAATAAGCTAAAAGAATTTAAAATTTCAATAAACTTACTGTTCGTAGTCCATGTCTTTGGCAAATTCGAAAAGAACATCCTCCACTATTTTGCCTGTACTTAATTTCAACTTCGTAGTGTTCGGGATAGAATCATGAGCTTTACAAAAAGCCACCTTGTCAACTTTTGGGGGATCATCCTCGTTTTCATAATTGTTCTAAAGAATTAATGTAGAAAAAAAAACTTTATTTCCTTGTTTCCTTCTACTTGTAAATATGAATTTTGGATAACGTGAACTTACATTACAATCCAAATCAGCGTCACTTGTATTACAAAAAGAAATAAAATTGCAGTCTAAGAAAAATTGAAGAATATCAAAAGTTAATCATACAATACCTTGGAATGTAGTCCGGATCATTATTGTTATATGAAGAAAAGGAATTCAGCGATTCGGATGCAGAAAAGGAGTTCAGCGATTCAGATTCAACCTAAAAAGGAATACATCAATTAACAATTGGTTGCCATGAATAATAAAAATTCACTTTAATGTGAAGGCCATACTTTATCCTCCTCATCGCGTGTTTTGTTTCCTATTATTTCTGATTCCCGAAGTTTTTCGATAAAACTAGTTGACCTTTGATCAGAGGGATCTTGGAAAAAAGTGTCAACTGAATCCTACAGAAATATAAAGATTAGTATCATGTTTATGAATATGGCACAAAAAAATATTAGTAGTAACATTAAATAACTCTACCGATTCTCAAAAAAAAATGCATATCTGTACCTTTCTCTGATCTATTTTTTCGGTGTTGATATTACCGTTTACATTCCCGATTACATTTCCTACATTTCCCTTAATCGGTTGGTTAATGTTAACCTGTCTCTTCGAGCGTCTCTTCTCCCATTCAGTTGCTTTTTTACGGTCAGGACCCTGACATAAAAATTCAGAGAATTAATAATAAATCCTAGGCTAATATTTTAATCCCACCAGAACATAGCCCGCCTAGAAAGCCAACTTTGTCCCAGTGGGTCCAGTACTGGATCGGCTAGAAACCTTTTGCATCAGATAACCTAGAAAGTCACCGGTGCGCCAGTACTGGTTTCGTGGCTTGGCTAAAAACCTTGAATGACCGGCAACCTAAAAAGCCTCCGTTCACGCCACTTTTTTCTTTCAATAAAAAAAGATTAAGTTTTCACTTGCATTTTTAAATCTGTTGTGAAGAAATTGTGCTCTTTCAGCTCTTTCTCCTTGCTCATGATTAGCGATGGCTTCGAGACCTTTTGTATAACTGTCCACCTTTGCGTCAAACGGCTCGATATCGCATTCGTATAAAAAATCAAGGACATCCCAAACCGTAGGAATCCTTTCGAAGTATTTGTGAATTTTATACATCTCGGCGCGAAAATAATTTTATGTTAATGTTAAATGTGATACACTTGTCTCATCGGAAAATTAATATCATTACTTAATACATATTATTTACTTGTACAATGTTTGTAGATTGACATTACATATCCGATATACTTGATTAATCATGTTTAGTTTGCATGGATCGGTGAATAATTGATCAAATGATTTGCTTAAGAAAAACACTCTTCGTTTTCAAATTATTTTGATAAATACGCTATTGATAGTTGGTCTTATTCAGGCTTTATTCATTACGTTTTTAACAACTTGTAAGAGTTTACAACCACCAGTACAAGAAGTGTCTAGAAGTGATTGAACAAAGACACGGCCCTTTAACAAGAAAACTTAAAGGCAACTTCATTAAAAAAAATCATTCAAGGTTAGTAAATTTGCGTGCAGAAAAGCACAATTTTTGACAGCATAACTTGGCTTTGAGTCAGGTCAATACTAAACAGGGTGCCATACGCTCCACCCTGGGTTTCCTTGGCATGTTGCCATCTGTTGTGCTCTATTAAACAAAGCATCGATACTAAACAGGGTGCTACAAGCTCCACCCTGGGTTTCCTCGTCGCAATATCAATTGTTAAGAAATAACATGTTATAAATATTTTTTGATGCTTATTAACTTATTTTATTATTACTTCCTGAGGTTGACAAAAAGATGGAAGAAAAACAATTGACCGAGCTTAGTGCATTGGCAAAAGACGAAAAAGTTGAAGAGGTGAGTTCATTATTATGTTATTAACTTTCTGATCTTCTCTTCTACTAATTATACGAATTGTTTTGTATAGTACAAGTACCAAACTTCATTAAATACTCATTTGAGAGAGGAAAAGAAATTATATTCCGGCGAGCTATTAGAGTCACGCAAACGAAGTAACCTTTATGAGCAGTTGCTTGCCTAAGAGTGATACAGTTCTCATAATATGTTCATGGCAGTCAGAAAAATCAAATTTTTTGTCCATTTTTATTAAGGCGGCAGATGCAGATATTGTATCCGATATTGGTTTGTTTTGGATCCATACCATATGGGCTGTATGTATATTATTTAAGCCAATTAATACATAATAATAATATTTAGACAATTACTGTGATAATTAAAAGTTTTACCTTGAATAAGTGGAGTTAGGCTAAGTATGATGACAATAATTAAGGAGAAAAATGGAAGAAATTTTATAACAGTTATAGAAAAATGGTATATTAGGTGAGTTCAATAAATATTTTTTTTCTTGACAATAGTAATTGAGATATTTCTAAAGATTTTTATCCTGTATATATAGAAAATGTTTAACTGTTTATTATCGACAATTATTCATGTGCTCAAATTTATAGTATGAGCGATAACGATTACATGTGTATAATAGTGGTGATATATGACGATTTTCATTTCTTAAAAATGAGTAGTTTTGAATGAATTTCATATGAATCTATTCCGAGAATATACCTGATATATATATATGTTGAGGTGGTGTGTTTTTTCATTTTTCTTATATATAATTACTGAACTTGATCACTAATAGTGAGGCAGATAATGAAAAAATGGTTTAATTTTGATTAAATGTGAGGAAGCATATTGCAAATTATATAGTGGATAAAGTATTCTGCAATATATATATATATATTATTACTACAGATTACTTCACTTTTTTATATACCCAATATATATATGTTGAGGTGGTGTGTTTTTTCATTTTTCTTATATATAATTACTGAACTTGATCACTAATAGTGAGGCAGATAATGAAAAAATGGTTTAATTTTGATTAAATGTGAGGAAGCATATTGCAAATTATATAGTGGATAAAGTATTCTGCAATATATATATATATATTATTACTACAGATTACTTCACTTTTTTATATACCCAATATATATATGTTGAGGTGGTATGTTCTCCAGGAGGTACACTGGTCGAATGAACAAAAATCAGAATCCTATTGATGATGCAAATATGCATAAATCAGACATCCTATTTGTAAAAATTTATAAATCAGAAATTCCTATTTATAAATTAAAAAAAATTAATTGCTTATATTTAATAAATCTTAGCAAATTTAGTCATCAATTGGAATTCTATTCATGATAAAACTGTCCTATTTTTTTTCATTTGATCAATAGTAGATGATATAATTAGAACATGAATTATATGAGGGCAGATGTAGGTATACACGTTTCCAAAATTGATTTTGGATTTTTGAGGTATTTCGTCTTTTTGAGATTTATGCAGAATTTATTTTATATATGAAAGTAAAAAAAGTATTCAGTTATATGTATCTTTAATTAAAGAATTTATCTGGGTGGTCAAAAAATTTCGGGTTTTAAGTAAAATAATTTCATCTTTTATAAAAAACTATTTTGACTTTTTTCTTCAAAATTGCAATTTCGGGACTCCAAAATAATTTAACATGTAAGTATAGATATAGGCTCCTCTATAAATGGTGCTGAAATTATTTTTGTATTTTTTGAAAAAATAATTGTCATAAATAATTTCAGCTACTGAAACTGAAAATAATTTCGACTGTTGAAATTATTTTAGGTTGCCATATAGATATCATAATTACTATAAATATTATTCTTAAATATAAAATTAGAAATAATTATCGATGGTCATTACATATAAAACTTTTTTATTTTATAAGTAAATCTTAAAAATGGTACTAAGTAACTTCAAAGACAAAAATATTTTACGTTTTTTATCAAAATCTCAGACCTATTCTATTAAAATTGAGAAAAAAATTCACGTTTAAAGTTTGAACAGATAAAAAACTTTAAAATGGCTATTATTCGCTCAATTTTAATAGAATAAGTCTGAGATTTTGACAAAAAATGCAAAATATTCTTGTTTTTGAGGTTACTTAGTACCATTTTAAGGTTTACTTATAAAATAAAAACGTTTTATATGTCACAACGATTGCTGATTTTATATTTATTTTTATTTAAACAATCAATGAGACCTTATTTTTATTCAAATATTACAAAATAGTAACTTAAACTATACATGTTGTCAAAACTAATTTGATCTTGACTCAACTCTTAAAATTTCAATTTTTAATTGCGTCTGACTCAACTAATTGTGTCAATCACTAGTAAAAATCAAAATTTGCCTTGACTCAATTCTAATTTTTCTCAATTTTAATTGCATCTGACTCAATTCAATAGTTTAATTCAATAGTTTTGACGACATGTATAACTTAAACTACAAATACATATAGAATAAAAATTGACTATAAACCTAGGTTACCTTAAATCCTAAACATCTAACTAAGTATTAAGATTTATACAGAATCTGTTCTATATATGGAAGTAAAAAAAGTACCCAGTTATATGTATTTCTAATTAAAGAATTTATCTGGGTGGTCAAAAAATTTTCAATTTTAAGTAAAATAATTTTGTCTTCTATAAAAAACTATTTCAACTTTTTTTCTAAAATTGTAATTCCAGGACTTCATTATATGTCATGTGACTAAGTATTACAGAGTTTTATAAATAAAGACCTTTATTTTAAATTCGAATAGTTTAAATTGAACCGGATTTGATTTAGTTCTAGTTCGAAATTTTTGTAATCCAGTTCTAAACCATTCAGATTTAAAATTTTGATTATTCACAGCCAGAACCGAATCAAATATGGTGATAAATGCACAACCCCTGACAACCCTAATCCTAACCCATGCATTTAGTCTAAACGTTAGCATCATGTGACCTGAATGATTTTAAATCATCATTATTATTTCTTTATATAGGATATTCTTTTTCCTTTAGACACAAAGACTCAAAGAAACAATGGAAGGCACTTCTGTTATATTATCACAAATACGTAAAACATCCACCAAGTCTAACGGCAGGTTCCGAGAGACATATAATCACTCTGATGATTTAAATAATGGTTCTGACAGTAATAGTCACGAGAAAGGAGCTAATGATCATACAGACGGTGACGTTATTGAGAATGGTCAACGAGAAAATTCTCAGATATCAGATAAAAATTCAGATCAGGACAATAATAATAATAATAATAATAATAATAGGGACATTGGGAGAACTGGAAAAGGATTCTCGAGTTGGATTAGTTCATTTTGGGTTTCTTCTAGTGACAAGATTGATAAAGAAGATTCAGAAATTGATCAAGGATTAGTTGATAATTATGATCAAGAATTGATTAATAATAAAGATAATAATAACGATAATTCAATTTGGTTATTAGGAAAACGTTATGAAAATAATGAAGAAAACGAATCTTTTTATGAAGTAGCAAATTATTATTCAACACCGGGAACCTTTCCTAACCTTTCAATGCAATCACAAACCACGATATCATTATCTCATTGCAATTCAGAATTTTATAAAGATTTTACATCAAAAATATGGTGTACATATCGACATAATTATCCAGCGATTAAATCAACAAATTTTACACATGATGGAGGATGGGGATGTATGTTGAGATCAGGACAATCATTACTTGCCAATTCATTAATATTACATTTCCTGGGTAGAGGTTGGTTTTTTTTTTTTAGGTTTATTTATAATAATTTAATCAATTTTTCTTTTTTAGTATTTAATTTACTTAATACAGGAATGTGATAGTGAATCTGATTTTAATAGTAAATAATTGAGGTATAATTTTTTGATATTATTATGAAACATTTTTATCTGATTTATTTAGAATGGCGAAAAGTTCATAAAGGAGATGAAACTTGGGATAAATATGTTGAGGTATTTATCTTAATTTTTTTTTTGAATCTCGCAAATTTTTATTTTTATTCTTCTATTTATTTAATTTATTTATTCTTTTATTTTTCGAATATTCACTGTTTAATTATTAAATTATTTTTGTAGATTCTCTCGTGGTTTATAGATGATATGTCTTCACGATGTCCATTTTCTGTTCATCGTATGGCAATCATTGGTTGTCAATTAGGAAAGAGTATTGGTGAATGGTTTGGTCCATTCACTGCATCCCAGGCCATTAAGTACGTAATTTCGTAATATACATTCTATATTTGCCACATAATTATCACATTATTTCACATTATATAACATTATATAATATTATATCATATCATATTATATTATATCATATTACATCATATTATAGAGCTTTAGTGGAAGACTTTCCAGTAGCTCAATTAAGTGCATACATAACTAAAGACGGTGTAGTTTACAAAAATGATGTCTACAAAACCGCAAAAAATAATAAACAGAACAAAGATTTCCAATCAATCTTAATTTTGGTGGCTATTCGGTTAGGAATAAATAATTTAAATCCAGTATATTATGATGCTCTCAAGGTAATTAAAAATAATTCTTTAAAAAAAAAATAAATAAAAAAATTCAAATTATGAACAACAACAACTACATCATCATTATTATTATTAAATATTTTTTTTAAAAAATTTCAGGCTTATTTCAGATTTCCTCAGAGCGTAGGAATAGCGGGGTAAGTGAATCATTTTGAATTATTTTAATCGAATTAACGTGCGAAATCGAAAAATCTAACTTATTATCCAATTGAAAAAAGGGGAAAACCTTCTTCATCTTATTATTTTATCGGAACACAAGGTTTGATTTAAATAATTAATTGAATCTATTCATATAGATATTTGGAGAGAATAATAGAATATAATAATAATTCATTATATTTTATATTTTTAGCCGATGGATTATTCTATCTTGATCCACATCATTCACGTCCCGCCATAGAATTGAAATCTAATGATCAACTTACCGAAGAAGTAAGCATATTATATATATTTATTTAAAAATTTTTTTGAATAGATTTGAAATTGTTATTTGCGGTTTATTTTTTATTTTTTCTTTAAAAAAAAAAAAAAAAACTTTTCCACAGGAACTATTGACTTATCATTGTGATGTACCACGCAAGATANCTTTAAAAAAAAAATAAATAAAAAAATTCAAATTATGAACAACAACAACTACATCATCATTATTATTATTAAATATTTTTTTTAAAAAATTTCAGGCTTATTTCAGATTTCCTCAGAGCGTAGGAATAGCGGGGTAAGTGAATCATTTTGAATTATTTTAATCGAATTAACGTGCGAAATCGAAAAATCTAACTTATTATCCAATTGAAAAAAGGGGAAAACCTTCTTCATCTTATTATTTTATCGGAACACAAGGTTTGATTTAAATAATTAATTGAATCTATTCATATAGATATTTGGAGAGAATAATAGAATATAATAATAATTCATTATATTTTATATTTTTAGCCGATGGATTATTCTATCTTGATCCACATCATTCACGTCCCGCCATAGAATTGAAATCTAATGATCAACTTACCGAAGAAGTAAGCATATTATATATATTTATTTAAAAATTTTTTTGAATAGATTTGAAATTGTTATTTGCGGTTTATTTTTTATTTTTTCTTTAAAAAAAAAAAAAAAAACTTTTCCACAGGAACTATTGACTTATCATTGTGATGTACCACGCAAGATATCTATTTCCCAATTGGATCCATCCATGTTACTTGGATTTTATTGTAAGACAAAGGATGATTTTGAAGATTTTTGTAGTCGAGTGGAAAAGGTCCGGCAATTCTATTATTTCTTTTTTATTAATTTCTTTATACTTAAAAATATACATTATAAAATACTATAATATACTATAATATAATGTATAATGAATATATTTAATATATTGAATGTGTATTATAGATCCGCCAACCAGTATTTACTATTGCACAAGAAGCACCTGATTACAGTGATGATGATTGCGGTGTATTTTCCGAAGACGATGATGAATTTGATAAAAGAGATGATAAAAGTGACGATGATAGAAGCGATGATGATAGCGATGCTGATAATAATTTCACAGAACAAGTAATTGAATTGGACAATGTCATTGATTGAAATAACAGTAATAATAATATTATTATTATTATAATCGAATCGAATTATATGTGTATGTAAATGTATTTTTTGGGGATTATATAATTAACGTGAATATGGTTACAATTGAATGGATATCAGGACATTTTTGAATTCTTTTTAAATATATCGATAATTATATATCTTTTATAATTATATGTTTAACATTTAACTCGATTTTTAACTCATGAATATATATTTATATTTTTTTTGTGTTACTCATTCGACTTTTTTTTTTTCTGGATTTTTTATATTTAAATAAAAAAATATATATGCACACATACGTGTACATATGTATAATTTATTATTTATATTCTTACTTTTCGCGATAATTATTTCTTTAATGAATTTTTCGTACACGTTACACGTCATCGTTATTTACGATCGCACAGATCGCTTTTGAAAAATACAAATAAAAAGGGATCTGAGGTGTACACGTAAAATTTTCTATTTATTCAGCTTAACCGCTCCGACGTTATTTTTTTTTTAAGGATTTAAAAGCTTGATACTACGTAATTTTTAAATAAAATCTCGTTTATATCTTATTAACACCACATTAAACTAATAATAACCATACTATAAAAATTTTATTACATTACTACTTAAAACATTCACATTACTTTCTACACGTATTCTAAATTAATTTTATTTTATATTTAAATTAAATTATGGAGCAAAATACTACAAATAATTTAAATGAAGTAATGAATGAAGTAAATGAAATTTCAATTTCTGATAAACCGGATACTGACGAAACTCCGGTGAAGATTGGTGCTTACAATGTAATTCTCAACATTTTCAACAAAATTTTGGAAAATGGACAAGTGAAAACAAAGATCTTGATGAAATCATTTAAGAGTCCCAATCAAATTGTACCAGCTTTCTTTCCTTAGTTGAATGTGTTCCATATCCCCAATTTGAAGACATAAAATATATTGATAAAGGAGGCTTTTGACTATTTGGAAGGAGGGATCTATTGAAAAGTGGGATATTCAGGAAAAACAATGAAAAAAGATGGAAGAATAGAGTAGTTGCATTAAAATCTTTAAAAAATTCACAAAATATAACAACGGAATTTTTAAATGAGGTAATTTATATTTATTTTATATTCCGATAATATTCTTTTTAAAACTTATAAGCTGTTTGTGTTACATTTTTTATATTTATTTATTTCAAAAATTATTCAAAGTGCCAACGAGCAGCAAAATTAACAATAGTACCGCGTTATGGTATTACACAAGATCCTGAGACAGAGTTATATGTTCGTGATGCTGTTTATGGGTGGCAATCTTAGAAATTTTTTAAAATCAAATTTTCTAAATTATCATGGTTAGAAATTTATATATTATTTCATATGGATTAAATTATATACACTAAGATTTCAATTGGAAATATTCTCTCATTTAATAATGAATACTGCTCGATTACTGATCTGGGTTTATCTAAACCAGCTGATGAAACTGGAATTTCTAAAGATGGTAAACGAAAGGGTTTTGGAGTAATTCCATATATAACTCCCGAAGTATTATCTGTATGATAATTACTCAAAGGCATCAGACATATATTGTTTCGCAATGAAATATTAACGGGAATTCCTCCTTTCTACGATATTCCCATGATAAAGATCTTGTATTAAAGATTTGTAATGACCAGAAATTCCATCTCATATTGCTATACCTCAATTACTAGTAGACATAATGAAAAGATGTTGGGATACAAAATCAGAATAAAGATCAACTGCTAAAGAATTGGAATCCGATTTTAAAAATTACTGGAATAATATAGAAAGTGAAGATGAAGAATCAGAACTGTATAAACAAATTGAAGAATTAACAAATCCAGTGAATAACAATAATACAAATAGTTCATCATATGAAATACATCCATCAGCAATTTACACCAGTAGAGGTTTTAATTTCAAAAGTCTTCCAAAACCTAAGAATCTTAATGAAAATGATGATAAAAATACAAATGAGTTGACTACTGAGGATTATCAAAGTAAGCTTTTTAATAATAATTTAATTTCAAATATCAATTCTACTTTTAATAAAATTAATTAATTAATTTTATTGATATTTAAGTGTATTTTATTTTATAAGTTACCGACGAATTTAGTATGGAAATCCCGTAAAGGGAATAGTTGTTTGGAGTGAGTATTAAATATAATTTTTCTTTAATTGTTTTTATTTTTATTTTATTTTTATTTTTAAAAAAATGAATAGAATGAATAATTTACATTTTTAAATGTAAATTTCATATAATGTTGTTAGATATTTATTATTTACATTCTTATTTACATTCTTATTTCAAATGTATTTCATTGTTATTATAGTTAAATAAAATGTATTAAAATATTTAAAATCTGATTCTTTTCGCGTTGATAATTATGCATAACGTGTTTGCGATCGCACAAGAAGTTAATATATGGTAAGCCGTGTCACAAAAATAAAAGGAAATTTATCCTCATGACATAAAATTTTATTTATTCACGTTTTTTTTTTTAAAAAAAAAATTGAAGCTCGTAATTTTTTAAATAGAAAATTATTAATCCGTTTATATCTTATTAGAATAACTAGACACCACATTAAACAATCAATAATACTATTCTATACTATGCTATAAAAGATTTTTAAACATTCGTTACTTCGTTACTACTTAAAACATTCACTTGACTTTCTACACGTTTTCTAAATTAAATTTATTTTATATTTAAATCAAATTAAGGAGCAAAACATTACAACAAATAATTTAAATGAAGCAGTGAATGAAATAAATGAAATTTCAATTTCCGATAAATCGGATACCAAAGAATCTAAATATGATTATTGAGGTTATGAAATATGTTAAGAATATGGAAATAAAATACACGTGTTTTCAATGTAATTCTCAATGTTTTCAACAAAATTTTGGAAATTGGACAAGTGGAAACGAGGATGTTTGATTAAATCATGTTAGAAATCAAAAAAAAATGTTTGCTGGTTTATTTGTTTCTACTGGAATTTCCAATTACTCGGTATCAGTTGTTCAATATCCAAAGTTTGAAGAGAAATTAGATGATGATGAAAAAAGAAAAGGTCGTTACTTTGCTTTTTGATTAGGTTTTAGGAACGTTGGGGATGAAATTTATTAAACAAAACATTACTGGAAATGTAATCGATGTCAACAATTTAAAATTACAAGTCAAAGTGAATGAGATCAAATAGAAATTTTATTATCAGAATATCTTGCGGATCAATTAGTTATGTGGAATTTAATACATAAACTTTTATCTGCATTTCAAAACTCTAATGAATATAATTAATATTAAAATCCTACTTCACCTGATCACACAGCAGCCTCCATTGCACGCTTGTATAATTGTTTCCCTAACGGAGTTTTGAGAATAGAAAATATATTCTCGCAAGACATCATTATAATTACGAGATGGATCAAAATAATAAAAGAAAAAGAATACTTCACCTCCCAAATGTAAATGTATTTTTTTGGGGGGGGGGGGTGAATATGGTTACAAATTCTTTTTAAATATATATTTAACTCGATTATTAACTCATGAATATATATTTATATATTTTTTTTGCGTTACTCATTTNTGATTAGGTTTTAGGAACGTTGGGGATGAAATTTATTAAACAAAACATTACTGGAAATGTAATCGATGTCAACAATTTAAAATTACAAGTCAAAGTGAATGAGATCAAATAGAAATTTTATTATCAGAATATCTTGCGGATCAATTAGTTATGTGGAATTTAATACATAAACTTTTATCTGCATTTCAAAACTCTAATGAATATAATTAATATTAAAATCCTACTTCACCTGATCACACAGCAGCCTCCATTGCACGCTTGTATAATTGTTTCCCTAACGGAGTTTTGAGAATAGAAAATATATTCTCGCAAGACATCATTATAATTACGAGATGGATCAAAATAATAAAAGAAAAAGAATACTTCACCTCCCAAATGTAAATGTATTTTTTTGGGGGGGGGGGGTGAATATGGTTACAAATTCTTTTTAAATATATATTTAACTCGATT
Organism: Diversispora epigaea; assembly: GCA_003547095.1. Classification (NCBI taxonomy): domain Eukaryota; kingdom Fungi; phylum Glomeromycota; class Glomeromycetes; order Diversisporales; family Diversisporaceae; genus Diversispora; species Diversispora epigaea. Next base: position 63,546 of record PQFF01000521.1, on the reverse strand, counting down.
ATTAACTCATGAATATATATTTATATATTTTTTTTGCGTTACTCATTTGACTTCATTTTTTTTTCTTTATATTCTTATTTCAAAAGTACGCGTTACACGTCATCGTCAGTAAACCTGTATTTACGATCGCACAGGGAATTCTTTTGGAAAATACCGTGTAAATTTCACAAAATAAAAAGGGGATTTATGATGTGATAAAATTTTCTATTTATTCAACTTCACCGCTCCGACGTTATTTTTTTTTCTAAATTTTGTTTAAGGATTTAAAAGTTCGATACTACATAATTTTTAAATAAGACACTACAATCTATAATACTATTAGAATTTTTATTACATTACTACTTAAAACGTTCACTTTCTACACGTATTCTAAATTAATTTTATTTTATATTAAAATTAAATTATGGGGACTCCTAAAGTTGATTATGGAGAATATGGAATATGTGAAGAGTGTGGAAATAAAAATACGGACAATAATTGGTGCTTACAATGTAATTCTCAACGTTTTCAACAAAATTTTGGAAATTGGACAAGTGGAAATAAAGATCTTGATGAAATCATTCAAGAGTTGCAATCAAATTGTACTACAACTCATTCCTTCGTTGAATGGATTCCATATTCCAAATTCGAAGACATAAAATATATTGATAAAGGAGGCTTTGGAAAAATTTATTCGGCTAATTGGAAGGAGGGACTTATTTACCGGTGGAATATTCATCGAAAAAAAATGGAAAGAATTGGTAACTACAGAGTTGCATTAAAATCTTTGAACGATTCACAAAATATAACAACTGAATTTTTAAATGAGGTAATTTATACTTATTTTATATTCCGATAATATTCTTTTATAGACTTATAAGTTGTTTATGTATATTTTTTAGTTCAAAAATAATTTAAAGTGTCAACAAGGAGCATCATCAACAATAATATTATGTTGTGGTATTACACAAGATCCCGAGACAAAGAATTATATGTTTGTGATGCCGTTTATGGAGGGTGGTAATCTTAGAAATTTTTTAAAATCAAAATTTTCTAAATTAACATGGAAAGATAAATTGAATAATTTACTTTGGATTTCATCCGGATTACATCATATGCATGATGAGAGTAATTTAATTCACCGAGATTTTCATATTGGAAATATTCTCTTGCATAGTCATGAATACTGCTTAATTACTGATCTAGGTTTATCTAAACCAATTGATGAAACTGGAATTTCTAAAGATGGTAAACAAAAGGTTTTTGGAGTAATTCCATATATAGCTCCCGAAGTATTATCTGGTGATGATAATTATTCAAAGGCATCGGACATATATGGTTTTGCAATGATCATGTTTGAACTATTAACGGGAATTCCTCCTTTCTACAATATTCCTCATGATAAAGATCTTGCATTAAAGATTTGTAATGGATGTAGACCAGAAATTCCATCTAATATTGTTATACCTCAATTACTAGTAGACATAATGAAAAGATGTTGGGATGCGAAATCAGATCAAAGACCAACCGCCAAAAAATTGTGGAATGATTTTTGTAATTATAAGAGTAATATAGAATATGAGGTTAAGGAATCAGAACTATGGAAGCAAATTGAAGAATGTAACAGATTAAACTCAACAAATCCAGTGGATAACAATAATACAAATAGTTCAACTTCATATGAAATACATCCATCAGCAATTTACACTAGTAGAGGTTTTAATTTCAAAAATCTTCCAAAACCTAAGAATCTTAATGAAAATGATGATGAAAATATAAACGAATTAATTACTGAAGATTGTCTAAGTAAGCTTAATTTCAAATATCAATTCTACTTTTATTTTAATATTAATAAAATTAATCAATTGATATTTGGTTGTATTTTATTTTATAAGTTACTGAAGAATTTAGTACAGAAATCCCATAAAGGGAATAGTTGTTTGGGTGAGTATTAAATATAATTTTATTATAACGTTAACACCCTTTCTTTAATTATTTTTCTAATAAATCACTTATTTTTATTTCTTTAAAAAATGAATAGGAATGAATAATTTGCATTTTTGTATATTAATTAATTTCATATAACATTATTTATTTATTATTTACATTCTTATTTTATTGTTACTACATTTAAATTAAATATATTGAAATATTTAAAATCTGATTCTTTTTGTGGAGATAAAATAATTATTTAATTCATTTGTACGACTATGATAAAATGTGATCTGAAGCTCATTTTTTTAAAATTCGTTCGGACTTTACTTTTAAAGGATCTTTGCAATGATTAACAAGAATAACAGATAAGGACGAATAATAATAAATAAGTAATGATAAGGATGAATAATTATATTCGATTTAGTCATCAAATGGAGATTGCGAATTCTAATGAGTACATTTTTTAACTATGGAACACTTGTTAATTATAAAAATGAAATGAAAGTTTTTTTTTTTTTTTGATAAAATTCCTGATACTAATGAAAAATTTGAATTTAAAGTAGAAAGTTTTTAGCACAGAACAAATAATATTAGATGAAGAATTAAATGAAATTGATAATGAAAATAGTAAAGAACAATCAAGTTTGCCGTGATTTAGATAAAATAGTGAAATAAAACTTGTGAGATTATTGATATAATTGATGGAAAATTCAATGATGTGGAAGTTCAGATAAGTTAAGACGGTTGTGANGCATTTTTGTATATTAATTAATTTCATATAACATTATTTATTTATTATTTACATTCTTATTTTATTGTTACTACATTTAAATTAAATATATTGAAATATTTAAAATCTGATTCTTTTTGTGGAGATAAAATAATTATTTAATTCATTTGTACGACTATGATAAAATGTGATCTGAAGCTCATTTTTTTAAAATTCGTTCGGACTTTACTTTTAAAGGATCTTTGCAATGATTAACAAGAATAACAGATAAGGACGAATAATAATAAATAAGTAATGATAAGGATGAATAATTATATTCGATTTAGTCATCAAATGGAGATTGCGAATTCTAATGAGTACATTTTTTAACTATGGAACACTTGTTAATTATAAAAATGAAATGAAAGTTTTTTTTTTTTTTTGATAAAATTCCTGATACTAATGAAAAATTTGAATTTAAAGTAGAAAGTTTTTAGCACAGAACAAATAATATTAGATGAAGAATTAAATGAAATTGATAATGAAAATAGTAAAGAACAATCAAGTTTGCCGTGATTTAGATAAAATAGTGAAATAAAACTTGTGAGATTATTGATATAATTGATGGAAAATTCAATGATGTGGAAGTTCAGATAAGTTAAGACGGTTGTGACAATTAATAGGAATGTAGAGTATTGTAGAAGTAAGCAAACAATTAGAAAACCTACGTGTCTATTATTCACATTTTATATTTGATCAAAATAATGTTATTTTGAAACTTTCGATGACCCAATTGAAATGAACTTTCTAGAACATTATTAAACTGAATATAGAAGGATGTACAAGTTTTATCATTATATCGCATTATATTATATTATAGAGCTCTAGTGGAAGACTTTCCTGTAGCTCAATTAAGTATATATATAACTAAAGACGGCGTGGTTTACAAAAATGACGTCTACAAAACCATAAAAAATAATAAACAGAACAAAGAACATCAATTGAGTTTGATGATTTTCATGATTTTATTTTTCAAAAATTTGAAAATATAACCAATAATAACGAAGAACAAGAAAATAAATGTGAATTTTAAAATTTCAGTTTCCTGTACTTTAAATAATATTATTGGAAAAGATAATTTTAAAGAAAAAGCTAATTATATTATCGAAATAATATCAGATGTAGATGAATATAAATAGGTGTAAGTTAATTTATGTTGTTAATTTAAAATAATTTTATTTAACTATTAATTTTTTTATTTGACTATTGATTTTTTTATTTTTAATTAATTAGATACCATATGTTATATAATACAAAAGATTCAAAATCAGTAACCTATTATTATTATTGCTCTCAGAACTGATGAATAAACATTTACACCAACATCCTTTAATTCCAACTATCGAAGGACAATTTCTTTCTTCAAACTTAATTTGGACAACTGCAGTTCAAGAAATTTATAATTTTTGTCGACAAAATTCTTTACCTTGGCTTTGGGTATATTTATGGAATGAATAGTATAGTTCAGAAAGGTGGAGTTTATGGTTTAGAGCAGGATGCAATAAGATTTCAATATTAAAGACAAATATGTTTGTAGAAGCCCCACTGGAAAGTTTTAAAGAGAGTTTTTTATATAAATTTTTCGTTCACGTTTAGATTTAGTAACATTTATTATTGTGGAACAAGTAATTCCTCATCAACAAAGAAGATTTGAGCAAATATTTATTGTGAAACGGGAAAAATCAAACTGGCGAAAATCATTTAAAAAAGAATGGAAAGAACTTTCGACTCGTATAATTAATTATAATTCATATTAAAAACTGGATTTGTGGAGGCCCGTGTTTTTTCACTAGCTGTTTTCTCATTTGTAAACATCTTATACAAAAAAAGGAATCGTGGATGTTCAATTTTTTGATCAAATTTATCGTCATAACCAATATCCTTTTCTTAATAGCTCATTTACATGTGTAAATAATTTTAAACAATCCACTTTTCAAATATCAAGTACTGAAAATATTTTGGATGAAGATTCGAAAGTTTATGAGGATATGTATCGTAAACTTATAGATATACTTAAAGATCAACAAAGTAAAAAAAATTTCAAATGGATTAAGGGAATTGAAAAAAATTTCAAGCCAATAGAAGAAATGTTGAATGAAATTTCAGTATACAAACGAAGAAAAACAATGCCTCGAACTTTGAAAGATCATTCACAATACATTATTTTTTAATTGATTTTATAATTTGGTAAATATTAAAGTTTAATTACATTTTTGTTGATTTCGAAGTAAAAATCATTATTAACACAATTGTAATTTCTTTTGGCACAAAGGCGAGGTGCTCAATTATTAGAAGAAAATTCTGCTGAAATGATGATGATTGATGTTTCTTATTATTACATAATTCTTATTTATTATATTAAAAATATTAAGAGGTTTAAATAAATGAAATAAATAATCATAATGATCATTCAAAAATGGTAAATAATTTTCTAGACTTGTCGAAAAAATAAAGATAATAAAAAATGATAAATAGAGGTGGGATCCGCGGATAATGTATTTTACGGATAAAAACGGGTGTATTACAAAAGTAGAAACTTAAACATGTGATTATATTCTTTAAAGGTCATTGTACATCGATCTGCGCAAATTTTATGGTGATACTGAAAAGTCAAGACGTAAAATTTATTTCAATTTAATTAATTTAATTATTTTATTTTTCACCATTCTGTTTTTTATATTTTATTTTTTATTATTTATTTTTTATAAATTAGTAAAGCGGAAAGAATAAGAAAAAAATAAATTAGGTAAAGCGGAAAGAATAAGAAAACGAATTCTGACTTGGCAATGTGTGTAAGTAATCATAGTGCAGTTAACCAGAAAAAAAATTATAACATGATTTTTTTTTGTATTAAAAAACAACTTGAAAAGTCAAGAAAATTCAATTGAATGAAATGAAAATCATCAATGGAGTTATTCCAATTTAATTAATTTTATTTATTTATTTTATTTTTTATTATTGTTTTTTTTTATTAAATAAATTAGTACCAATTTTGTAAAGCGGAAAGAATAAGAAAACGGATTCTGACTTGGCAATGTGTATGAGTAATCATAGTGCAGTTAACCAGAAAAAAAAACAACTCGAAAAGTCAAGACGTAAAATTCAATTGAATGAAAATCATCAATGGAGTGGAGTTATTCTAATTTAATTGATTTAATTAATTTATTTTATTTTATAGAATTCTGTTTGTCGCAAACTTGGCAATGTGTATAAATAAATAACGTCAAAACCCTTCAATCCTGCCTCAAGAACAAAGAAAAATAAAAACTTGTGTGTTTTTATTTTCAACTTTTTCGTAAAATATCCTCCCGCTCCCGGAAGATTGATACGAAGAACTATGTTTTCTCAACTTATCCTGATATCAACCCTTTTGGTTGGGATCGTAACCGTTGCTATAGGAGCGCCGGTCGCTATCGAAATCCCTCAAACGAGATACGGTAATCTCACTTTGAATCGACGTTTCATAAGTGGAGTCCCGGGGCTTCCCCAATGCATTGATACTAACTTCCCCGATTTGGTGAATTCCTCCTGCATCGACGAAAATTCGATTCGGGCATACTGCGCGCCTGCAAATAACCCCTCGAATCAGAAAGAATGCGACACGGGGTGTCCCGAGGATACCACTTGCATGGATTTTCGAACCGAAAGCGAAGGAGGTCCCTACGCCAAATTCGCCATTTGCATCTCTGACAAATCACTCAAAGATTTTGGCGAGGGTGGTAGCGGCGAAGTCTGCAAATCTTTCAAAACCGATATCAAATCTGACAAAGGAACAGTTTCGATCAATGTCTATGATTCTACCGCGAGACCGGTTCAGGTTTCAAGCATCAGCATCTATACGCATAATCAGGTTTTCACCAAATCTAATACCTCTACATACTCCATTATCATAAATGTAGGTAGCGCTGTCGTTAAGACAGTCAAAGTGTGCGTGGAGATTGCTGCGAGAATCTATGTGGCGCATGTCTTTTACACCATAATAAACGAGGCATTTGGAGGGTAACTGTAAAATAAATAAATAAAAACAAATCCTTTTTAGATTTCTTTAACTTCCTTAATTTCTTTAGTTTTTCTTTTCTTTGTTTTCTTTTTTTTCCCTTTTTTTCACAAGGTAAATAATGATCGTATTGTGGATTTTGAATAAAATGGTTTGTTCGAAATTTGTATGCAATGCCCAAAAGGAATACAATATTGCATCAACTACTTTAAGGAACAGGAGAAAAAAAAGAAACACAATACTCTAATTAATAAAATAATATAAATCTAATTTTTTTTCTTTTTTTTATTTCCCTTTTTTTCCATAATTTTTTTATTTCTATTTCTTTCAACGATTTGATGTGTCATGTGATGAAAATAAATTATATAAAGAATTATAAATTTTATTAATAATAAAGATTCCCAGTTTGGGGATGGCTAAAGCGGGGTTGCTCGTTTGGGAATGTTTCACCGATCGTTGTGTACATGTTCATATTTGGTAGGTATTACGGATTTTGTGTCATCTCTTAGGAAATCCGGTGACATTTGTAGACTGGGCTTGTTCCAAAAGAGGGGTCCTCTAAAGCAGTGTACAATCACGTGATTTAGAGCCAATAAGAAGACCAATCTATTTATATAAGCCAATCTAACCCTAACTATATCACGTGATTGTACCCGGCTTTAGACATCCCCCCAAAAGAGCTTTGTGTTTGTTTGAACAGGTTAGAAGAGGATCCTGTGTAAATCATTTCCTGATTTTATTATATATACTTATTAAAGGATTACCTAATCAGTATATATTTGGAAATGCAGATCGCTTATTAATCACAAGGATCCGGTAAGGGATTTTGACAATCGGGTGCTATCTTATGTTCTTCTCTGTAAAGTTTTATCATAGTTTATTAAAAATACTCTAATTCTAAATAAATAAAAATTATAAAACTAATTATATATAGCTTAGAAGATAAAATAACCATACTGTTTACCAAACAAGTGATAACACATAGATGTTAGAATAAGGTAACAATCAAAATTTAAAAAGTTTTGTTTAAAGAATCAAATATTTAATTTTTATGTAATATACTTTTTTTATGTAATATACATATTTAATTTATATATTAATTAATAAAGAATTATTGTAAAAATTGTTTTAGACAAAACAGATTCTGAAGAAAATTACCACTATAATTCTGAAGATGATGAGCCACTAATCAAATATAGCAAAGAATTATTTAAGTATATAGTGGATAGGACTCTAGTGACTTTTCTTATTTTGAATGCAATAATGAAAGTGAGATTATGTAAGATAAATCAAAGAATTTTTTACAAAAACAAACCCCCATGTGNTTCCAAAAGAGGGGTCCTCTAAAGCAGTGTACAATCACGTGATTTAGAGCCAATAAGAAGACCAATCTATTTATATAAGCCAATCTAACCCTAACTATATCACGTGATTGTACCCGGCTTTAGACATCCCCCCAAAAGAGCTTTGTGTTTGTTTGAACAGGTTAGAAGAGGATCCTGTGTAAATCATTTCCTGATTTTATTATATATACTTATTAAAGGATTACCTAATCAGTATATATTTGGAAATGCAGATCGCTTATTAATCACAAGGATCCGGTAAGGGATTTTGACAATCGGGTGCTATCTTATGTTCTTCTCTGTAAAGTTTTATCATAGTTTATTAAAAATACTCTAATTCTAAATAAATAAAAATTATAAAACTAATTATATATAGCTTAGAAGATAAAATAACCATACTGTTTACCAAACAAGTGATAACACATAGATGTTAGAATAAGGTAACAATCAAAATTTAAAAAGTTTTGTTTAAAGAATCAAATATTTAATTTTTATGTAATATACTTTTTTTATGTAATATACATATTTAATTTATATATTAATTAATAAAGAATTATTGTAAAAATTGTTTTAGACAAAACAGATTCTGAAGAAAATTACCACTATAATTCTGAAGATGATGAGCCACTAATCAAATATAGCAAAGAATTATTTAAGTATATAGTGGATAGGACTCTAGTGACTTTTCTTATTTTGAATGCAATAATGAAAGTGAGATTATGTAAGATAAATCAAAGAATTTTTTACAAAAACAAACCCCCATGTGTAATTATTGATTATAAAGAAGGTAAATTTAATTGGGAGTTGACCCATAAATAGAGATACAGTAAATAATATCAAAGAAGATTATTTGCAATTTGGTGTATAATTTTTTGTATGATCAAAATCAATTAAATAGTAATAAAGGTAAACAAAAAAAAAAGTATTCTAAAACTTCTATTATTCAAAGGCATCATTGTATAAATTGTAAACATTATTTTATCATTTATCATTGTGAAAAGGGATTAATAAATTATTTGTGGATTTTTAATGAATGCAATCTTTTTGTTCCTTGTAATTTTTAATTTTCACATAAAGCTTAAAAAAGTATCTATCTCTTTACAAGATAGATTGCCCAAAATTGGATTGGAAATAATTGCTAATTGGTTATTCCAAATTTCAAAATTAAAAGATAAATGTAAAAAAGATTCAATATTAATTTTAGTATTTAATGCATATTTTTTTTCGGGTACGATTTCAAATGAGAAAGAGTTTATTATGGTTAAAATATTTCTTAATAATAATTTATTTTACAAACAAATAAAAAAAATTTACAAAATTATTTTGGTTCAAAATTATGGAGTTTATGTTCTCTGTTTATCTCTATTCCGCTAATATAAACAATCGATCCATTTGGTAAAATATAAACTAAGTATCCAGTGCACAGTTAAAAACATTTCTTGTAACTTTACATCTAAGAAATTAGAACAATCATAGTGTACGTAACAATATGCAATATTTCACAACTGATTTCCTATTTTTTTTGTTTTTCTTATCCATTTATTTTTTTATAACTGTATAATGTTATATAATAATTTTTCCAGTTAAAAATGGCATCCACTTATACCCAGTTAACTTCTCAAGATAAGGGCATATACTGAGACTTTAAATGCCATCCAAATTGCAAAAAAAAAGGAACGAAATCCTACCACAACACGTAGGTTTATTGTCAAGTACAAGAAAACTGGGAAAACTGAAAATTTGCCATGTTCAGGACGGCCACCTACCCTTAATGATGAAGAAAAGGATGCACTTGTGAACGAAGCTACAAAAAAATGATGCACACCATTACACAAAATTATCAATAAGTTAAGCCTAAACTGTAGTACACACGTCGAATAATCAAAAATCGGCAAATTTTTGTGTATCGCCCTGCTTATTTACGTATTATCCACAAATCTCCCTGCCTATTTGTGTATCTCCTTGCCAAAAATTTTGTCTAGTTTTCAGTGTACTATGAATAAAATAATTTCCTGATGCTTTGTTGAACAAATTTATCAATTTCTCTATCTCCACTTGTCCATTTATAAAATTTATTTTGAAATTGTCTGACAATACATGGACAGCACCAGTATTATCTTGATGATATTTACTACATTTTTCAGGATTGCTAAAAATATTATCGATAATTGATTAGAGAATTGTTATATAATATTAAAACATTGATTTTTTTTTTTTTTTTAATGTGTTAAAACATTGATTTCAATAATTATAAAATTAAATACTCTCAGACTATAATATAATTTATATTGATTAGTTTATTATTGATTAGAGAATTGAATTGTTATATAATATTAAAACATTGATTTCAATAATTATAAAATTAAATACTCGCCGTAATATAATTTATATTGATTAGAAATATTAATATATACAATTTATTAACAATAAATTATGATTTTAAAAATAACGTTTAATGTAACAATATGCCGATTCTTCCAATTCCTCTGTTTCTCGTATTTCTTCCATTTCTTCCGTTTTTCTTGTTTCTTTCATTTCTCTGAATTCTTTAATTTCTTTATCTTCCATTCCTTCTCTTCAATTTCTTTAAAATCTAAAAAAAAAATTTCTAACAGTATTACATTATCGAATTAAATAAATTCCATTCTGTACAACAATAATGATTAAGAGATTACCTTTTTGGATACGTATACAAAACGTAGTGGTTAGCGATAAGAGATTTAAAAGAGATTTCAGGAAATTTAAAAAGCCGTAAACTTACGCAAATATTTTACGTAAATTTACGTGGGTATCGTAATTTTATGTAAATTTACGGTTTTTAAAATTTCCTGATGACTAAATAATCTCTTTGAAATTAACCGAGATATTTGAATTCGAAATTACCAACGCAAAAAAGAAAAAGAATTAAAGGAAACAAACAAATCCCTCAATGATACTATGACAGCATTTGCGAATTGATTAAAAAAGAGCTCGTTAAAAAATTTCAAAATTTATTTATAAGTTGAAATTATCAATTATTAATTTTTAGCATTTTAATAAATATCGAATCGCTTTCATCAATATCAAATAAATTGTTTATAAATATGAATTTATTAATAGATAAATTAATAAAATTTAATCTCACATTATCCTTTATTATTATTATCATCATTAGTACATTCATTATCATCGTTATCATATAAATTTATCACCATCATATTATCATTAAAATATTCATCATTATCATAATTATCATTATTTTTATTCATCATCACATCGAACAACAACAACAACAACAACAACAACAATAATAATATTCTTCTTCTTCTATCTTCGTTACAATAAGCTTATCACCAGTTAAGCTTTTAAATTTTAATAAAATATTTTAGTGTTTATGCTTATATCTTCGATAATTATTAATTGTACTAAAATATCTATATGTACATATGTCTTCAATATTATCTTAAATGAAAATATATATTGGATGATATTGTAAATTTCAATTATTATTATTATTATTGTTGTTGTGATATAAAATAGAAAAATAGAAAAAAATTCCTACGTCTATATAATATTTGATATAAGATTTCAACGAAAATATTCTTCTTTTGATATTCTTTCTATAAATTTTCGTTAAAAAATAAATTAATTAATTAAAAAAAGTATTAATGACAAATTGGGTCGAGTATTTAACACTTTACCATCTATCTTTCTCGTGATTCTCATTTATAAGTCAACATTTCCCGATTCAACAAACATAATTAAAAATATATAAATAGATCTTTTTAATAAATTTTTTTTTTATTTGTTTCATGACCGCGATCCATAAAAATCAAAAAAATTTATTGAATAGATCAAGATTATGTATTTATTTTTTTTAATTAATCAACCACAATTCGACAAACTAATTAAAAAAATAAATAAATTATCTTAATAAATTTTTTTTTATTTGTTTAATGCAGCCATAAAATAAAAATTTAACAAAAATGATAAATATTCTAAATCTCATAAATCACCTGCCACCAGATATATTTTTTAATTAGTTAACATCTTACGATTCGACAAACACTAATTAAAAAAAAATCAAATTTTCAATACACAACCATAACAATTTTCCATATCCAATCAAGCACTCAATTCACCTTCGCAAAATGAAAATCTAAATCATGAAACCCTAACATAGTCATTGCTCTATACACACTACAAGCTTATCAACAAATGTTCTCCTAGCAATATCAAATAACGCAACAACAACAACAGCAACAATTATTATTATTATTATTATTATTATTTCAGCATAATTATTTTCCTTGTCTTTTTCTAGATGTTTAGTCGCTTTCGTACTTCGAACAGAATAAAGTTTTTAAAAAATAAGTTTACCTCAGGGCATAATTTATACAAATCAGATTGCATATGGAGTTAACTTTCGACAAGTTATTATATCCATTTCACTTGTCTTGTTAATAAATAAAATAAACCAAAATCTGGCACATTCAAACAATGCTCCGCATATACACAAAATACAATAATCTTGCGTTATTAATTATTTTATTTATTATTAGTTACGTAGTTATTTAGTTATTAGTATATTATTATTATTAGTAGCATATAGGAAATGATCGACAAACAGAAAAAAACCAATCCTTTTTGAACCGGGACTAATCTTCGACTAACCTCGGAAACATGTTACAAGCACTAACCCGTGATATTTCTCAAATATCTAAATAAAAATTCTAAATATTTATACTTTCATTTTTTATTTTTATTTTTATTTTTTAAAAAAATGAATAATATGAATAATTTATATTTTTATATTTAAATTTCATATAATGTAAGTTATTTATTATTTATAAATAAAGAGTAGGCCCTGTTAATCAAAAAAAAAAAAAGAAGTTATTAGTTATATATTATTTTGCATTTTTATTTTAAATGTATTAAAATCTGATTCTTTTCGTTGAGATAATTGTTTCTACGATAAATTTTTTGTACGACATCATGCTAAAAACTAGTATTTACGAATTACACATTAATATTTCGAAAAATAAAAAGGGCTCATGACAGTTTCGCTACTCCGAAGTTATTTTTTTTTTTTAAAAAAAAAAATCAAAATATTGTTTAAAAATTTAAAATCTCAATAGTACGTAATTTTTAAATAGAAAATTACCAAATCCGTTTATATCCGCTTATATCATATTAGAATAATACTACCGTTACTACTTAAAACATTCACTTGACTTTCTACCCGTATTCTAAATTAATTTTATTTTTAAATTACGGAGCAAAATACTACAAATAATTNATTTTTTATTTTTATTTTTATTTTTTAAAAAAATGAATAATATGAATAATTTATATTTTTATATTTAAATTTCATATAATGTAAGTTATTTATTATTTATAAATAAAGAGTAGGCCCTGTTAATCAAAAAAAAAAAAAGAAGTTATTAGTTATATATTATTTTGCATTTTTATTTTAAATGTATTAAAATCTGATTCTTTTCGTTGAGATAATTGTTTCTACGATAAATTTTTTGTACGACATCATGCTAAAAACTAGTATTTACGAATTACACATTAATATTTCGAAAAATAAAAAGGGCTCATGACAGTTTCGCTACTCCGAAGTTATTTTTTTTTTTTAAAAAAAAAAATCAAAATATTGTTTAAAAATTTAAAATCTCAATAGTACGTAATTTTTAAATAGAAAATTACCAAATCCGTTTATATCCGCTTATATCATATTAGAATAATACTACCGTTACTACTTAAAACATTCACTTGACTTTCTACCCGTATTCTAAATTAATTTTATTTTTAAATTACGGAGCAAAATACTACAAATAATTTAAATGAAGTAGTGAATGAAATAAATAAATTTTCAATTTCTGATAAACCGGACAACTGAAGAAACTCCATGAAAATATAGGCATTTACAATATAATTCTTAATATTTTCAACAAAATTTTGAAAATTGAAGTAGAAACAAAGATTCCCAATCAAATTGTACTGAAGTTTATCCCTTCGTTGAATGGGTTCCATATTATAAAACATATTGATGAAGGAGGCTTTGGAAAAATATATTCATCTATTTGGAAGGAGTAATTTATTTACAAGTGGAATACAGAAACGTTGTCCTACTACAAAAAACCTCCTTGAAAATAGAAAATACTAAAAGTGTTGAAAAACTAAAAACAATAGAACTTAATTATTATATATATTCTTTTCGGTTGAACGTTTTTAATGAAAGTTTATCACATCAGTTAGTCTCATCTCTTTTAATATTATGTACATATATTGATTAAAAAATCTTTTATCTGATAGACGCACATCGTAAGAAAAAATTGAATAAATAAAAGAGTAAAAAAACAATAAAAATATTTAAATAGAAATTATAAGTTGAGTCAATAATTCTCGCACTTCACGAATGTTCTTATATTGCCAGATTGACAGAAAAATATAAGAAAACAACAAAGATATAAGATGAAGTATTTTAAATTGTTTTAATTTGTGTTTCGTATAAGAATCGGTATAATAGAAACTTAATAGAAAATGGGGCAAATTTACTATTTTTTTTTATAATTTTGGAATCCAACTTCCTTCAAACTAAAATCGTTGCGAAAAAATTATAGTTTGAGAAAGAAGTCAAAATAAAAATAAGGAAAAGTCCAACGATAATATTATCAACAGTTGATGAATCGTCAAACATAGGAGTCTATGACGACACAGAGATCGTACATCAACAACAACAAGCAGACTCACTAATCACACCTAATTATGATATGGATTATGGTTCAGGTGAAACGCGTAACTCTTCCAACACGGCAGTTTTTTATGCGAAACGTTGGTTATATGCGAAATTTATAAATGGTATTTGCAAACATAGAATTTCTCAATATTATAAACTAACTGACAGGGCCTTGGCTAATCAGTTTCTCAGATTTCTGAGCAACGGTGGGCCGTGCCGTAGATTAGACTTTGTCTAGTTTTTGCAAGCTTTTTATGTAATTTATTATAAATTGTATATTTATTTTTTCAATTTAATAAACGTTAAAAAAAAATTTCTTCAAATTAAAGTATGATAATGACGTGATAGTAAAATATGTTATTTGCTACTTTTAGAGTCAAGATGAATTTTTTCTGTAATTTAGAGATAATTTCATATAAAAAAAAAAAAAACTTTTATTTGTTAAATTTAATATGTTTTTAGATTCCATCTTGATAATAAATATTATATCATACATATCTCCAATTTTTATTAATGAAATTATCCAGTTCTTACATGAATCACGAATTAAATTATTTATCATACCTGTGTAATGACAGATAAGAGGTGACAAATATGGTTTCACATGCTCTGTCTCAGGATCTATAATAAAAATTGATATTCAACAGGTGTGACACAGGGTGACAAATTTCCCTGAACTAACCTAACCCTTGCATTTAGTCATATGATAAAAAAGTAATTCAACCAATAAAGTAACCCATGCAGATGTTAAAAAAACATAATCCATATTATATATTTCAACTAGCCAATTATTTTTTATCGAGTACCCACATTATATATATTTATTTATACATATATTAAATTAAAAAAAAATTGATATACAGTTTTTATAAATTTTAAATAAAAGTAAGAAAAAAAAAATTTTTATGAAAAAGTTTAGGAAAGTACATAAGGATGTGACCTTGAAATATTAGTTAATCTTTGATATTCCAAAATTACATTTGGATCAGTCATAAATACTGAATGATTCAAGTGAGATATTTCAATATTACTCCAAGTAGGACATCAGCTGAGAGCAATATATGCTTGACCTATATGTGTTGTCCTAATCCCAAATCATTTGGAATTTGGAATACCAAAATGCACAAATTACTAGTATTTGGAACTTGGGATTTGGGATTTTGGCAAAAGATACTAATTATAATTTGGGATTTGGGATTTGTGCATTTGGGATTTCAGCATTTGGATTTTGAATTTGGGCAGCAGGTATAGCTTGACCTATGAAAAAATGTTTCCATCTAGTGCAAGAGATACTTTAGGTAAGGTTAAACCTTGTGTTTTATGAACTGTTAAAACAAAAAAGTTTTGTAAGGGATACTGGATTTATTGGCAGTTAGTTTCATTAATTTTGAAATAATGGGTCTGTTTTGTAATACTTATATCAATTATAAATCCTCTAACCAAAAATGCAACTTGAATTAATTGTTTTGAGAGGTTTACATCTGTTATGATTCTTATAGTACTATTACATATTTCATGTTCGATAAGAGAATTGTCATGTTTATACATGTTTCCAAAATTGATTTTTGATTTTTAAGATATTTTGTCTTTTTGAGATTTATGCAGAATCTATTCTATACATGGAAGTAAAAAAAGTACCCAGTTATATGTATTTTTAATCAAGAAATTTATCTGGGTGGTCAAAAAATTTTGGATTTTAAGTAAAATAATTTAGTCTTCTATGAAAAACTATTTCGACTTTTTTTTCCAAAATTGCAATTTTGGGCCCCAAAATAATTTAGCATGCAAGTATAGTCATGTTTCCAAAATTGATTTTGGATTTTTGAGGTATTTCGTCTTTTTGAGATTTATGCAAAATCTATTCTATATATGGAAGTAAAAAAAGTACCTAGTTATATATATCTTTAATTAAGGGATTTATTTGGATGATCAAAAAATTTTGGATTTTAAGTAAAATAATTTAGTTTTCTATGAAAAACTATTTCAACTTTTTTTTTTAAAATTGTAATTTCAGGGCCCCAAAATAATTTAGTGTGCAAGTATAATTAAGATATATAACTTTTACACCTGGTTGTAAACAAATACTGAGAGGCAAATTAGTTTTTGTTTTAAACATTTGATTTGTAAGTGAAATATTTCAAGGTATTTGATTTATAATATCAATTGTTTATGAAATTAGAAATTTGTTATCAAGTACTGGTAACATATTACAAATTATTCAATTGATTTGTTGCATATTTTTTTTAAACCTTACAATATATGTTGTGTTAAGTAATGCATCAATAGTTGAATGTGTTAAAAATTCAGAATGACATTGTTGTAACATGTGTCATATTTCTTCAAAAACATTTCCTGTTTCAGATTTCTTTCAATAAATTGAAAAATTGGTTATCACTATTTGCCATTGAGAAATGTTTAAAAAAAGTGGATAAAATAATTTCCAGGTTGCATTAAATAAAGGTTGACCTGTAATTGGAGGAAGTTGAGCAAGATCACTAACAACTATAACATTAATATCTCCAAATACAAGTACATTATTGTGAAAATTCACAAAAAGATTAGAAATAAAATCAAATAATTCACCTGTGATCATTGATATTTCATTAATAATTAATGTTTCAATAGTTATTAACTCATTTCTTAATTCTCTATCTATCTGTGAAAGCTCTTGTTTGAAAACCTCTTTATATTGATATAATTTGTAATTTTGAATGAATAGTTTTATCATTAATATTTTGAGCTGCTATTTCAGTAGGAGCTATACATGTTTTCAAAATTGATTTTGGATTTTTGAGATATTTCGACTTTTTGAGATTTATGCAGAATCTATTCTATATATGAAAGTAAAAAAAGTACCTAATTATATATATCTTTAATCAAGGAATTTATTTGGGGGGTCAGAAAATTTTGGGTTTTAAGTAAAATAATTTCGTTTTCTATGAAAAACTATTTCGACTTTTTTTTCCAAAATTGCAATTTCGGGGCTCCAAAATAATTTAGCGTGCAAGTATAATAGGAGCTAATAAAGTGTAATGAGATTGTCTTTGATCAAGCATGTTTTTTATCATATTGATAATATATGATTTGTCAGTTTCTGCTAAACCAGTTATAAAATAATATGGCCATTTCATATTATTATTTTTTTCCATATACATTGTGATAGTGGATAATATATGATATACCTGCCACCCAAATTCAAAATTCAAATGCCAAAATCCCAAATGCCAAAATCCCAAATCCCAAATCCCAAATCCCAAATCCCAAAT
>PQFF01000521.1:27508-45255 GCA_003547095.1 Diversispora epigaea | reverse complement strand
AAATCCCACATCCCAAATCCCAAATCCCAAATCCCAAATTATAATTAGTATTTTTTGCCGAAATCCCAAATCCCAAATCCCAAATACTAGTAATTTGTGCATTTTGGCGTCCCAAATCCCAAATTATTTGGGATTTGGGCAACACGTATAATATATGATATTGATTATGAGATAATTCTAATATTGCTGTTTCAGGATAAATATATGGAAGGATTTTTAAATTATTTAATTAATTTCTTATTATTTGTGAAATATTTACTGGAAGTTGGTCATTTAAAGATTGTAATAACCGATCAAGTATTTCAACAAATTGATTATTAAAATATGTTACTTGTAAATTGATATGTATTTGTAATTCTGTTAAATAATTAGAAAAAAGTAATAGAAATTTTTCACGATATGTTCCGTTTGGTTTATTTTTATAATTAGATTCATTTTTGCTGATATTTTTAATAATAGTTGTTGATAAAAATACAATTTTCCATTTTCAATTTTGAGAAATCAGTATCTAACTATTATTTCTTTTGACCTCTTAACGATGTAATTATTTAAATTATTCTGATAAATTTGTCTAGGAGTTGATAATGGGGATGATGGTGTTATGGAATATTTCTCAAAATATTGTATATATGTTAAATTTTCAAATTCAGGTAAATGTGGTCAAGCCATATATTTTATTATTGTATCATCATAATATGGATTTTCATCATCTTCATCAATTATATAAATCGGTAATATTGATTTTGTTCATATAGTTGGTAGTTCAGTATTTAAAAATTTTACAATAGCTGAAGAATTACAAATTATATGTCCTAAAAGTAAAAACATTAATTCTATTGATCCTAATCATCTAGCTGTATGTTGTTGTAATCTATTATGTTCATAAATATTAAAAACATGTGAAGATTCTCGTTTTGCAATATATTTTACTATATATCTTGCAAATCCTTTATCTGTTATATATTAAATATTCATATGTGCATTCCAGATTAATAATATAGGTGCATGATATGGAATGATCCATGAATCTGCTTCAGTTAAACATTTGTATATGTAAAGACAATTTTCTTCTTCATAATGAGTTGTTTCACTAAAAGGACAAGGAAATTCTTTTTTACACGTTTGACCAAGTATAGCTAGTTTTTGACATTTTTATTACATGTATATATTTGATTGTTTATAACAACTGAATATAATTCTAGTTTATACAATGAATTGGGAACTGTTGAACAGATTATATTATTTGTAATCATTGATTCAATAGTGTTTGTAGTTCAGTAATAACTGTGTGTATGGGTTGCTCCACGATTTTGAAATTTGACTTAATCAAAAAAATTTGTAATTTCACCAAATCCTGTTAAATCTGATCTTATATAGGATTCTTTTTTTAATGACTGGATTTGATGAACAAAATAATTTGCACAATGAAAAGGTCAATTAGTAAGTAGAGTATTTCTGTTATCACTATTAGTTAAGATTTCATGTAAATGAGACTAATGACTTTCAGCCATACTCAATGTTATAAAGATAGTGGATAATCCTAATTTTTGTAACATTGAATTTAAATAAAGTTGTTTCTGATGAAAGTATGTATCACCAGTATACATAAAAGTAGGAAGTGGAATTGATTTATTTTCATCAATTATATTATTTCTTGTATATGTACTTGGTTGTAATAAATCTCTAGTTGTTGAAAGATTTAAAGAAATATTTAAATTTGATATTGATTGCTGTAATATATGTTGAGTATTTTGATGATGTCTGAGTTTTTCTAATTGAAGATATGATCATGATGGCCAATAATGATGAAGTCTCCATTGAAAATTACAGTTCATTAATTTTAATTTAATATATTTACCACATATTTCATATCGAATTTCTTGATTAGATATTTGTTGATTTGATATATCATGAAAATGCACTTTTCCATCTATAAATAAATCTGGAAAAAGTAATGGTTCTAGATTAGGATCCTATGTTGAAATTGGAATTTGTAATGTTTTATTTTGTTGAATAAAGCCAGCCATTAATCAGGTATAATAAAAGTCTTCATTATGAACTTCGTCAGGAAAATTGTAATTTGGAATTATGAGATCATATAGAAGGTACATTGTCATCAGTACCAATGTGACTGGCTCTTGAAAAAGGATCATGTTCATTTTGATATTGGAATGATAATAAAGTACTAGAGTATGGTTGTAAATAAGGATTGTTTTGAATTAACCATTCTGCAGCTCTTTGTAAAGTTTCATCTAAGTCTGCATTATTATTATTTGTTATATTGTTTGTATCAGATTCTAAAATGCTCCTACTACTCCTGAATATAAGATATGTGCATGCATATTATGGGAATAGTTCATTGTTCCAGTTAAACTTCGATATTCTGAATAAGAATTATCACCTGGTGTTTTTTCCAAAGAACAATGTAAAAAGATAGGGGATAAGTATTGTCATCTCAATAAAGAAACAGTTGTTATTTCTGCTGGTATAGGAGATAAGTAAGGAAATTTAAATCTAGTTGAAGGTTTTTTGCAAGAATCACATGTAGCAATTTTTAATTCAGAAATGCAATTAGTATTTGGATTAAATGGTAAAGGAATTTTGTTGTAAAGGGTAACTGGTTGATTTTTCATGAAATATCCAAGATACTTTGTCAAAATACAAAAGTCTTCTATAGTAAACACATAGAATGCAAGGCCATTGACACCAAATCTTATTTTTATAACGATTATACAATCATTGTAATTTTATAGAAGGTCTCCAATAAATTATTTGAGATGATGCTGATGGAATTTGAATTAATTGTATATCGGATGTTTGATTTAATTCTAATGATATTTGATTTAATTGTATATTATTTGATTCTTCTAATTGTATATATACATTATCAGATAAATTTAATGAATTTTCATATTCATTATCAAATGAATAAATTATAGGATTTATTTTGAATCATTTTTTTTAAAAAAAATTGAATTAATAAAGTGAATTATTTTTTTTTGTTAAAAAAAAAATTTAAATGGTTGGATAAAAAAATATTTATTTATTTATTTTATTTTTTTTTATTTTTTTTAATTAAGAACACAACATTTTTGTACTTATTATTGTAATACTTTAATTCCAATTTAAATCAAAAATATTTATTATTTATAAAAATAAAAACATCTACATGCATATGCATATGTATTTATTTATTAACATAACTTATATATATATATATTTATAATAATAATTAAAAAAATTATTTTTATCAAAAAAAGTATAAGATTATATTTATAAAAAAAAATAGTTATAAAATATTTATAATATGAAAAAAATATTAATTATTCCACTGTTCCCTGTTCCCTGTTCCTGCTGTTCCTGTTGTTCTTGTTGTTCCTGTTGAAAGTTTAAATTATTCATATTTGGTAAGGGGTTGGTATTTAAAGCTGTTGTAAGAGCCGAAGGTTGGTTTGGAGAAGTATTAGTTGATCTCCTCCTTGCGACCCGGGGTGATGCCCCTCTTGCTATTCGGTTAGTTCTTCTTGGATTTAACCATGGTGCATTCAGGATTTGGGTATCATTATTTGTTGTCCGGTTATTAGTAATTAGTGAGATATCTTCAAGTTTTAAAATAAATTTTGAAGGTGATTTTTGGAGTTTTGTTGTGGAATCGTAAACAGGAGGAAGATAATTAATTACTCCAACCAAGAGGGCTGTGGTAGATCTTGCATTTTGATTAACAGAGGTTGTCTTGTTTATAAGGTACCGGTTGTTTGTTTTGTGTTTCACTTCAATCCAAAAGTTTTTAGGTTCTTGTTCTCCTAAATATTCTTCAATATCAAAATCTAGGATTGAATAATCAGCCTCATTTCTCACCACTTGAGTTGTAATCCCGGTTAATGTTACATGAATTCCAATTGCGGGCATTGTATCAAAACCTATTTCATTTAGTACCTTGATTGAAGTTGCACTCACCTTCAAAATTTAAATAATAAAAATAAATAATAAAAAAAAATAAGAAAGCAAAAAGATTAGTTATATCATTTGACTTAATTAAAGAAATGAAGTGATCAAAAGTAACAGAAGATGAAAGAGGAGAGAAAAAGAGAGTCATAAGCAACAGAGAAAAAGAGGAAGGGTGGCAAAATGAAAAGAGTGAAGAAAAAAAAAAAGAAGAGGAGCTAAGGTTGAACTTAATAAAACTTACCGAGTACCAACCATCACGAGCAATAAATTTTCCTTTCAAAATATGACCTGACTGTTTTCAAAATCTTCTATGTTTGTTTCAACTCCTTGGTTTAAAGGAATAAAAATTTTTATTTGCAAATATATAATATTGGAAGGGTCAACATCAGATAATCTCGCCACTCCTGTTACTTCTTTTATAATAAATTCAGCCGTATTCCTCTCAATACAGTTATGAACATAACAAATTGTGTAAAGATTTGCTGGCATTCTATAACATTGAAAAAAATGAAAAGATAGATAAGTAATGTTTGATCAGATCAAAGTGATTATTTAATTAATCATTTTAACAATTAAATTAAAAAATTATCCGTTTAAAAAAAAAAAAAATTCTTTTACATTTTTATCAATCCATCATTTGATTTAAATTTAAAATTTAAACGTGACAATTTTTTTTTTAAATAAAAAATCAAAGACTTATACGAAAAAAATATCAAAGACCAAAAAAAAAATCAAGGGGTATGGTGGTTTCCGGTTTTTTAGATATTTTTTAATAGCGTTACATACTGAAAACTAATTTTTTTTTAAAAAAAAAAATTTTAATCTTATTACTTTCTCGAAATATAATATTATATTAAAAGAAAAGAAAGTCATTATAAAAAAAATTTGGGATTTTTGTTATTTTTTTTTAACAAAAAATACGAAATTCAAAAAAATTTTTTTTTGGGGGAGGTATAGTGATAAAATTTTAGGATCGGCAGATTGTTTTCATGATAATGATCATTTTAAGAAAAAAATTAATCACAAGTAATCATCTCAAAGAAAAAAAGATATTTTATTTATTTATTTTTTTCAAAAATTATTCCGTGGGTGGGCGCTATTCTTCTGAATGGCATATTCTTGGTTTTTGAATCGATTGCGCAGTCGATTCCGTAATCGATTACGATTCATATTATATTAAATTTTTAAGCTTTTTTCCATTTCGGGTCACGAAAATCTTCCCAAAAAGAGTATCATGGGCAAGTGTTTTGATTATCTTTTACTTATTCGCCAGTTAGACAAAAGCACCTCGCGCCGTGACCTCAACGTGATTTTGCCGAAACAGGGACCAGAAATCTATGCAAAAGTATGGTTTTTGATATACCTACGGTTATTTTTTTGATATATCAAAATTTCATGTGACCAAATAGTTATTTTTTTGATGCATCTTTAAATAAACAATTATAGGCATATCAAAAAAATAACCATTTTTTTCAGAAATTGTTGATATATCAAAAAAATAACCATTTTTTTCAGAAATTGTTGATATATCAAAAAAATAACCGTAGGTATATCAAAAACCATACTTTTGCATAGATTTCAGGGACCAGAAATCTATGCAAAAGTAAGGTTTTTGATATACCTACGGTTTTTTTTTTGATATATCAAGATTTCATGTGACCAAATAGTTATTTTTTGATGCATCTTTAAATAAACAATTATAGGCATATCAAAAAAATAACCATTTTTTTCAGAAATTTTTGATATATCAAAAAAATAACCACAGGTGTCTCAAAAACGATACCTTTGCGAAATCTATACTACGTTAACGTTAAATAATTAATTTTATTAAAATAAATAAATAATAAGGCCTTGCGATTCTATTAAAAAAAATTATATATACATTTCAATAAAAATTATTAATTTAAAGTTTCCAAATAGCGTAGGTGTCATTGTATCAATATCATCCTCCGATTAATACAGGACAGGGATGCAAATGGAATTCTTAATTCCTTATGTATGTTTCGGACACCTATTGAAGATATCAATAATAATAATAAAGATAATTCGCTATGAAAATAATGAAGAAAATGAATATTTCATGAAGTAGCAAATTATTATTCAATTTCCTCACTTTTCGATGCAACCACAAACAACGACCACGATATCATTATCTCATTTTAATTCTGAATTTTATTCAGATTTTACATCAAAAATATTAAGTACATATTGATATAATTATCTAGCGATTAAATCAAAAAATTTTATACATGATGGGGATATTGAGATCAGGACAGTCATTACTTGCCAATTCATTAATATTACATTTTCTGGGTAGAGCTAGTTTTTCTTTATTTATTTAATTCTCTTAATACGGGATGTGATTTTTGATATTATTATGAAACATTTTTTATTTGATTGTTTAGAATGGCGAAAAGTTCATAAAGGAGAGGCAACTTGAGATAAATATGTTGAGGTAATCTTTATATTTTTTTTTGAATCTCGCATATTTTATTTTTATTTTATTCTTCTATTCATTTAATTAATTTAATTTATTTATTCTTATTTCTCGCAAATTCCCTGTTTAATTATATTATATCATATTATATCATATTATAGAGCTCTAGTGGAAGAACTTTCCAGTAGCTCAATTACATATATAACTAAAGGATAGTTTACAAAAATGATGTCTACAAAACCTCAAAAAATAATAAACAGAACAAAGATTTCCAATCAAAAAATTTTACTTTTCCACAGGAACTATTAACTTATCGTTGTGGTGTACCACGCAAGATATATATTTCACAATCTTTCCATCCATGTTGGATTTTATTGTAAGACAGAGGATGATTTTGAAGATTTTTGTAGTCGAGTAGAAAAGGTCCGGCAATTCTATTGTTTCTTTTCTATTAATTTCTTTATACTAAAAAATATACTTAAAATATACTAGATCGGCCAACTATTCACAAGAGCACCTGATTATAGTGATTATTGCGGATAAAAGTGATGATAAAAGCAATGATAATAAAAGCGGTGATAAAACGATGACGATAATAATTTTATAGAACAAGTAATTACGATTGAAATGATATAAAAGATGTATATAATGATAATCGATAATAATAATAATATTTCAAACTATATGTTTAATATTTAACTCGATTTTAAAACATACATGTATATAATTTATTATTTATATTTAAAATTCAATTCTTTTCGCAGAGATAATTATTTCTACAATGAATTTTTCGTACGCCTCACTAGTGAATCAGTATTTACGATCGCACAAGAAGCACCTATTAATTAAATAAAAAGGGGTGTACATGTGCAATAAAATTTTCTATTTATTCGATCCGACGTTATTTTTTAATTTTTTTTTTTTTTAAAAAAAAAATTCTAAATATTGTTTGATAATTAAAAACGAAACGAAACGTAATTTTTTAAATGGAAATTATAAAATCCCGTTTATTAGAATAAATAGACACTAAACAATCAATACTTTACTCTTAAAACATTCACTTGACTTTCTTCACGTATTCTAAATTAATTTTATTTTATATTTAAAGTAAATTATGGAGCAAAATATTACNCGATGACGATAATAATTTTATAGAACAAGTAATTACGATTGAAATGATATAAAAGATGTATATAATGATAATCGATAATAATAATAATATTTCAAACTATATGTTTAATATTTAACTCGATTTTAAAACATACATGTATATAATTTATTATTTATATTTAAAATTCAATTCTTTTCGCAGAGATAATTATTTCTACAATGAATTTTTCGTACGCCTCACTAGTGAATCAGTATTTACGATCGCACAAGAAGCACCTATTAATTAAATAAAAAGGGGTGTACATGTGCAATAAAATTTTCTATTTATTCGATCCGACGTTATTTTTTAATTTTTTTTTTTTTTAAAAAAAAAATTCTAAATATTGTTTGATAATTAAAAACGAAACGAAACGTAATTTTTTAAATGGAAATTATAAAATCCCGTTTATTAGAATAAATAGACACTAAACAATCAATACTTTACTCTTAAAACATTCACTTGACTTTCTTCACGTATTCTAAATTAATTTTATTTTATATTTAAAGTAAATTATGGAGCAAAATATTACTACAAATAATTTAAACGAAGTAGTGAATGAAATAAATGAAATTTCAATTTCTGATAAACCGGATAACGAAGAAACTCCTAAAGTTGATTATGGAGATTATGGAATATGTGAAGAATGTGGAAATAAAAATACAAACTATAATTGGTGCTTACAATGTAATTCTCAACATTTTCAACAAAATTTTGGAAATTGGACAAGTGGAAACAAAGATGTGGATAAAATCATTCAAGAGTCCCAATCAAATTGTACTACAGATCTTGCCTTCGTTGAATGGATTCCATATGCCCAATTTGAAGACATAAAATATATTGATAAAGGAGGCTATGGAAAAATATATTTGGCTATTTGGAAGGAAGGAAAGATTAAAAAGTGGAATATTCAGCAAAACCAATGGGAAAGAAGTGGTAACTACCGAGTTGCATTAAAATCTTTAAACGAAATATTACAAGTGAATTTTTAAATGAGGTAATTTATACTTATTTTATATTCAGATAATATTGTCTTATAAACTTATAAGTTTTCTATGTGCATTTTTTATATTTATTTAGTTCAAAAATCATCTGAAGTTTAAAATACCAAGAATAATTCTGTGTTTGGGTATTACACAAGATCCCGAGACAAAGAATTATATGTTTGTGATGCCGTTTATGGAGGGTGGCAATCTTAGAAAATTTTTAAAATCCAATTTTTCTAAATTATCGTGGTTAGATAAATTATATAATTTATATCTTATTTCACGTGGATTAAATTATATACATAATGTGACTAATTTAATTCACCGGGATTTTCATATTGGAAACATTCTCTCACATGATCATAAATGGTGCTGGATTACTGATCTAGGTTTATCCAAACCAGCTGATGAAACTGATAGTAAACGAAAGGTTTTTGGAGTAATTCCTTATATAGCTCCTGAATTATTATCTGGTGATGATAATTACTCCAAGGCATCAGACATATATGGTTTTGCAATGATCATGTTTGAAATATTAACAGGAATTCCTCCTTTCTACAATATTCCCCATGATAAAGATCTTGCATTAAAAATTTGCAACGGATATAGACCAGAAATTCCATCTAATATTGTTATCCCTCAATTACTTGTAATCATGATGAAAAGATGCTGGGATGCAAAATCAGAACAAAGACCAACTGCCAAAGAATTGCGTGATTATTTTGGTAATTATGTTATAAATATAGAAGTTGGGGTTAAAGAATCAGAATTGTATAAACAAATTGAAGAATGTAACAAATTAAACTTTACAAATCCAGTGGATAACAATAATACAAATAGTTCAACTTCATATGAAATACACCCATCAGCAATCTACACCAGTAGAGGTTTTAATTTCAAAAATCTTCCAAAGCCTAAGAATCTTAATGAAAATGATTACGAGTTAACTACTAAAGATTATCAAAGTAAGCTTTTTACAACATATTTAATTTCTAATTTAATTCAAATATCAATTCTACTTTATTTTAATATTAATAAATTATCGATATTTAATTGTATTTTATTTATAAGTTACCACCGAAGAATGTAGTATAGAAATCCCATAAAGGGAATAGTTATTTGGAGCGAGATTAAATATAATTTTAAATATATTGTTAAACTCTTTCTTTAATCGTTTTTATTAATAATCACTTTTATTTTATTTTTATTTTTTATTTTAAAAAAATAGAATGAATAATTTACATTTTTATATATAGATTTCATATAAAGTCATTAGTCATTTATTATTTGCATTCTTATCTCAAATGCATTTTATTTTTATTATATTTAAATAATATATTAAAATATTTAAAATCTGATTTTTTTCATGAAGATAATTATTTCTAGCTAACTCTGGGGGTGTTATTTTTGGTTGTCTCATCAGCAAACGTAATAATTGCTTCTCCTCTTCATTTAATATTCGAACAGTTTGTATGTGTTCTTTGTCACCAAAGAGGGCTGAAATCATTTTCTTTTCCATTGAGATTCTTTTCACAGAAGGTTCTTTTCATGTGTTCAATTTTTTCTCTGGGTTTCTGCCAGGATTTTTTTCAGTATAAGTCCAAAGTTTATACTTTTTAATGTCTATTTCTTTTTGTCAAGGTGTTTTGGTTACTTTCTCAGTATTATATGAGGCAATAGATTCTTTGTTGTCCTCTACAAGGATATGATTCAATGTATTTAACTTTTTTTTCTTGCTTTTTATTGTTAGTGACCTGAGCCCAATCACTTTCATTAAAGTTTCCTTCCGAGACATTAGTTTCTAAATTAGGGTTAATAGGGTTATTGCTAATATCATTGTCATCCTGTTACACTTGTAATTCTTTGAACATGATCAGTCTGTCCTTTCTTTGATCTTGTATTTGAGCTTACACTCATACTTATTTTATTTAATTTCAAAAGACAAAAAATAAAATAAACTTTTCTGCTATTTTTACAGTGTATTTTTAACAATAAAATTGATAAATGGAAAGAGTTTTTTTTTTTTGCCATCTTTATACATAATGCTAAAACTAAATAAACTTTAATTTATGACATGGTTCATTATTACTCTCATAAACTAAAGAAACTAACTAGACTGGTGATATACTAGAAATCATGTTGAATTATAGAAATTATATTCTTTTCTTTTTGAGTCTATTTTGATATGTTTCTTGTAATACAGTAAAGGTACATTCTTGCAAAATAAGAATCCATCTTGTCTGAGGAAGTTTGTGATAAGAAAGTGTCTCAAAGTAGAATAGTCAGCAATTAATAGAAAATGCACTCCATGTAAATACTGTCTAAAATGTTGAACTGCTTACACTACAGCTAAATATTCTTTTTCAGTAGTAGAATGATTTTTCTCAGTTACATTTAGACTTTTGTTAGCATAGGCAATTACAGTGTGGGATAAAAAAAACTGGAATCAAAAAATCAATCATAAATGCTCAATTATTATTAGTAATCACATGAAATTTTATTGTATTTTAAAGCTGAATGCCAGCTAACTTTATTAATAAAAATTAATATGATATATGTTCACTATTATTTTCAATAATTAATTCACAACAACACTTCATTGATTTCGCAAGATTAATTAGAACAGTTTGTGGAATATTCCACTGGTTGAATGAAGAAAAACAGGCAAAATTTTTGGTGCAAATAGGCAGGGAGATTTGTGGATGATATGTAAATAGGCAGGGAGATTTGTGGATAGTATGTAAATAGGCAGGGTGATACACAAATAGAAAGCTGATTTTTGATTGATTTGTAGCTGATTTGTAGCCAATTTTTGATCATTTGACATGTGTTCTGCCATTCTTCTACCATTGTTGACCTATTTATACCTTCAAAGAAAAATAGGGAATGACAACTAAAGCAGGGAAAAACTAAATATAAAAGATTACACAGCAGTTATATGTAATGTGCTATAGTTGAAAGGTTTGTAAATAAATACAACTTATGAAGGTTTTAAATGTTGGGGTTTTATTCAAAAGAGGCAAGGGTGAGATTTTAAAAGGGGTTTATAGAGAACAAATCTCTATCGTCACAAAGACAATTAATAAAGAAACCGATTCTTTAATCACAGGGTTTTCAACAAATGAAAAGGGTTATTATTCACCAAGAATAATAATATCAAAGTATATAAATTATAATATTAATGTCACCAAGACTTTATTATCAATTTATTACTAATTGCGAGTTAAATACATTTAATAGATTTGTACTGAACTGAAGATTGAGGTTGAGGGAAAACTCAGCCTTTATATACATTATTAATTTAACTGTAAATTTAACTTGTAATCTAACTAGTACTTATGCTAATACCTTGACTAATATCTTAATTAATACCTTCTCTAGTACTTTGACTAAAGTATTAACTTGTGTCATGGCTAGTATTCTAATTTGTGTTACAGATTAGCAAGAATTTAATAATATACTAATTTAAGTAATAAAGATTAATTCATATTACATGTTAAGAAATTGATCTATTGTAATACTATAATATATAAAATAATAAATAATAATAAGTAAATGATAAAGATAGATAAATAATATTGGTAAGAAAATAGAGTTAACACCATAAATTGCTCAAGATTGAGATTTCTCTATATTACTTTTAACAATTGCCCAAAGGTTTTCTATTGGATTTAAATCAGGACTATTTGATGGCCACTTTAAAACTGTGGGAAAATTTTCTTGGAGAAAAGCTTTAGCATTACTATCAACATAGTTTGATTCACTATAAACACAGTTTGATTCACTATCAACATAGTCCAATTTGTCATCAATATAATCCAATTCATTTTTAACATAATCTGTTTCTCTAATAATGTCAGTATCAATTAGACAACTTATATGCTTTGAGTCATTGTCTTGTTGAAAGTGCCATTTATGATCAAGCATCTGGTTTATGCATGTCATCAAAACTAATTTGGCCTTGACTCAACTCTTAAAATTTCAATTTTTAATTATGTTTGACTCAACTAATTGTGTCAATTACTAGTAAAAATCAAAATTTGCCTCCAATTTTTCTTAATTTTAATTTCATTTGACTCAATTCAACAGTTTTTATGACATGTATAATCTCGGGCACATGTATCAAAGAATTTTCACATAAAATTCAGTATTCATTATTTGTTTGAAACAAAATAAACTAGTTTTCCTTTTATATAAAAACCACTCCAAGTTATTATTTTTGTGCAATCTTTAGGCATAAGACGAACTGGATGCTCTTCCTTGTACCAACATTCTACAGTATTTCTGAAAAGCTGAAAGGCTGTTTCATCAATAAATAATATTTTTTTCCATTGGTTATTAACATGTTTCTGTGTCTATTCCATACACTTTTGTTTATATGCATCAGTTAGCATTGGTGTTGCTTTAGGAAGTTTTTTTTAGATACCTGAGACTTGCAAGGTGTCTTCCAATAGTTATATATGATGCTTCTATTCCTATATTTTCTAATATTTTTTCCAAAGTTCCTGTAGAAATTGTAGAAATGGAAGTTTAATGCCTTCATTCATATCTTGCTCCTTTTTTTAATAATCTATTTAAAGAAGAAGTTATTTTAGAGAATCCATGGACAAATCTTCTGTAATAAGAAGCAAGACCTAAAAATCCTTTCAGTTGTCTCAGGTTTTTGGGAACAAGGATTGTTGAACAGCTTTTACTTTGTCTGAATTAGTGGGGATTATGAGATAACCAAGGAATTTTAATTCATTATTAGCAAAGTAACACTTTTGTAGTTTTAGTTTCAGACCTGCCAGTTTCAATTTTCTAAAGACTTCTTTTAAATGTTCAAAGTGTTCCTCAAAGTTGGAGTAGATGTTTAAATCATCTAAATACACTACAACATATTTTCCAATTACATCTTTAAATATGTTGTCTATTAATCTTTGGAAAGTGGAAAGAGTATTGGTCAGTCCAAAGGTATGACATTAAATTCAAAAGTTTCATACTGTGTAATGAATGTAGTCTTCTCTTTATCTTTGAGATACATCTTGACCTGCCAGTGACCACTTGCAAAAGGTTCTCAACATATCAAATAGGTTATCTATTCTGGAAAGGGTAGTTGTATTTCTTGGTTACATTATTTAGTTTTCTGTAGTTAATACAAAATTTATTTTTATCTTTTTGCTTGACTAAGACCACTGGAGAGCTCCAAGGACTTGTGGAGGGTGTAATAATACTTACTTCAAGCATGTTGTCTATTTCTTCTTTCAGAAATTTTCTTTCTTTAGGAAAATTCCTGTAGGATTATATATGTTTCCCAAATTATTTTTTAAAATCCCAAATTCCAGGCAATTTGGGTAACATGTATATGTAGGATCTTTGCTTAATTAGTGATGCATCTCCAGTGAAAATTTCATGTTAAGTTATGTCAGTCTTTTCTAAGTCTTTAGTATTCCAAGAAAATAATTCTTTATTTTTTATTAGAAGGCTATCAAGTTCATACTCTTGATTCCATCTTAAGTCTTCTATATTTGGATTCTGCATATTGTAAGAATTCTCACCTAGGTATAAGTTATCATTGGTTATAGTTTCTTTGTCATTTAGATCTTGCAAATTAAATTCTTTTGGCCACTCAAAAGGTGTGAAAAATTATTTTCATTATCTAAATTTTCTTGAGAGATACACAAAATATCCGACTTAAAATAGTCATTATAACATGGTTGTCGATTATCTCGTGATCTTTGTGATCTACTTATTATCATTTTTCTTTCTCTAGAAATCTCTGCGGTTTCAACAGTTTCCTGGGAAAGAATCTTTGATAGAAGTGTCCCAAGGAAATTTTCACAAGTTTCTGAGCTCATGTTAGTCTTTTCTATGGAGGAAAGGCCCACTTCAAAGTCTTCAATCAAATGTTACTCTCTTTGACAATCATTTCAGCTTCGCAGTTGGTGTTTCTTATTTCAAGGGATGTATCGTTTGTCTCAAAGATTTCGTCGGAAGATTATCGAATTTATCGAGGGAAGTTATTTTCGCGGAAAAATTTATTAATGTCCGTGAAATCATAGTCATTAAAATTGTTGTTTGTTTTCTTTTTCTTATTGAATTTAAGAGATATTTCATTTTCCTAAAAGATAGGCAGGGGATTAAAAGGGAACTATTCTTACACTGAATACAGTGATGGTGAATTTGATAAAAGCGATGATAAAAGCCACAGAACAAGTAATTGAATTGGACAATATCATCGATTTAAATATTATTATCGATTATCGATTATCGATTATCATTTTTTTTCTTGATTTTATATTCAGAAAAAAAAATGTATATATGTATATATGTGTATACAGTATACGTAATTTATTATTCTATTTCAATGTATTTTATTATTACTATATGTGGAGATAATTATTTCTACAATGAATTTCCCGTATACTTCACACGTCGTAAACCCGTATTTACGATCGCACAAGAAATATATTAATTCTTTTGGAAAAAGCGTATAAAAAGGGAATTTATTATGTGTACACGTGCAATAAAATTTTTATTTATTTGTTTTACTGTTCCGACATACATTATTTTTTAATTTTTTTTAAAAAAAAAATTCCAAATATTATTTAAGAATTTAAAAGATCGATACTACGTAATTTTAAATAGAAAATTACAAAATCCCGATTATATAATAAATAGATACTGCAAAAAATTTTAAACGTTACTACTTAAAACATTCACTTGACTTTCTACACGTATTCTTGGTATTCTAAATTAATTTTCTTTTTACATTTAAATTAAATTATGGAGCAAAATATTATTACAAATATTTTAAATGAAGTAGTGAATGAAATAAATGAAATTTCAATTTTTGATAAATCAGATACCGAAAAATCTGAAGATAATTATGGAATATAGAAATGAAAATACAGGCGAAGGTTGGTGCTTACAATGTAATTCTCAACGTTTTCAACAAAATTTTGGAAATCGGATGCAATCATAATGAATAATCAATATCAAAATCCCTTATGGAATACTACTTCACCTGATCAATTTACAGTCGCCTCTATTGCACGCTATATAATTGTTTCCCTCACAATGCATCATTTTAACTCAAAAAAGTAATAAAGTTAGACTGGTAATTACGAGATGGAAACATATGGATCAAAACAATAAAAGAAAAAGAATACTTCGGCAAATTAAACTTCTCAAATTAAAATTGAAATTCAGGAATTTTTAATCAAATTGATTCAATTAAATCTTACCACAAAATAATTTAATGGCCGATAATTTGAATGATCAAGAAAGACCAACGACTAAAAAATTGAGACAAGCTCGCCGTAAAGCCAAACCTGAAGAAAAAAGGATTTTTGGACCATTAATAAATTGCTCAGTATATCCAACTATTAATCAATTAAATCAAGGAAATATTAGGAAATGAATAGAATTAGCAATAAATTCTCGCCATAGACAATAAAAATAAGAATCGCCAAAAATAATAAATTAAATACCTTATTTTCGTTAAAAAATACAAAAAAATTATTAATAAATTGAATTCTGCTATATGTATAAAAAAAATCTATTTTTGCTATTACATGGTTTAAAATGCAATGATACTCGGGTACAGTTTTATTAATTAAAAGAACGGAATTAATAAACAAAATTAATATGAACTTCGAAAAGATAAAAACCAATAGGCATTAGCTGAACTTAATTAATATATAAAAAAAACCATATATATTTTTTCGATTGAATGTTTTAACGAAAGTTCACAGTGTATTATAGATCCGCCAACCAGTATTTACTATTGCACAAGAAGCACCTGATTACAGTGATCGAAGATGATGATGAATTTGATAAAAGAGATGATTATGATAGAAGCGATGATGATAGCAATGCTGATAATAATTTTGCAGAACAAGTAATTGAATTGGACAATGTCATTGATTGATATAATAATAATAATATTATTATTATTATCAATTATCATTATCGAATCGAATTATATGTAAATGTATTTTTTTGGGATTATATAATTAATATGAATATGGCTACAAAATGAATTCTTTTAAATATATTAATAATTATATATCTTTTACAATCATATGTTTAATATTTAACTCGATTTTTAACTCATGAATATATATATTTATATTTTTTTTGTGTTACTTATTTGATTTCATTTTTTTTCTTGATTTTTATATTTAAATAAAACAAATAAAAAAAAAATATATACGTGTACATACTGTATAATTTATTATTTATATTCTTATTTCAAATGTATTTTATTTAAAATCCAAGATAATTATTTCTACAATGAATTTTCGTACACGTTACACGTCAACGATCGCACAGGAATTCTTTTAGAAATACACATCAATATAGCACCACATTCGCATGATTTTTTAGGATATAACCTGTCTGCGTGGACAAAAGCAGACAGGTTATATCCTGTGACGCAGACGGCCTGCATTAACAGTATAAATTAGGCCGATTTAAAAAATTAAGACACAACTTATCCTCTATATTATCAGATAAGCCTACAGCTTATCCTCTAGATAATGAGATAAGCTCACGGCTTATCTTCTACATTATGAGATAAGCTTACGACTTATCCTCTATATTATCAGATAAGCCTACAGCTTATCCTCTAGATAATGAGATAAGCTCACGGCTTATCTTCTACATTATGAGATAAGCTTACGACTTATCCTCTATATTATCAGATAAGCCTACAGCTTATCCTCTAGATAATGAGATAAGCTCACGGCTTATCTTCTACATTATGAGATAAGCTTACGACTTATCCTCTATATTATCAGATAAGCCTACAGCTTATCCTCTAGATAATGAGATAAGCTCACGGCTTATCTTCTACATTATGAGATAAGCTTACGACTTATCCTCTATATTATCAGATAAGCCTACAGCTTATCCTCTAGATAATGAGATAAGCTCATGACTTATCCTTTATATAATGAGATAAGCTCACGGCTTATCTTCTACATTATGAGATAAGCTTACAGCTTATCTTCTATATAATGAGATAAGCTCACGGCTTATCCTTTATATAATGAGATAAGCTTACAGCTTATCCTCTAGATAATGAGATAAGCTTACAGCTTATCCTCTATATAATGAGATAAGCTTACGACTTATCCTCTATATAATAAGATAAGTTCACAGCTTATCCTCTATATAATGGTATAAGCTCACAGCTTATCCTCTATATAATGAGATAAGCTCACGGCTTATCCTCTATATAATG
>PQFF01000519.1:149399-188735 GCA_003547095.1 Diversispora epigaea | reverse complement strand
ATATATATATTAGTTTATTATATTTTTTTACATAATAAAGATTTTTATGAAATATTGCGAAAAATAACAATTAATTTAAAAGTGATCGAAAAAAACTAAAGAATTAATCTAATTTGAATATTTGAAAAAAAATAAAAAATAAAATTCATCGAAAATCTTTGGAAAATTCCGAATCGATACTAATGAAAAAGAAAAGAAAAAAGATGTTAGAAACAGTATTGAATAAACTGTGCACTGTTTTTAAGTAAGCATATTAGCGTCCGAGAGTATCCTACTTCTAGACAGCAAGGTTATGAATAACCTGCTGAACGACTACCTGAAACTCCGAAAAACCACGGAAAAGGTAAAGAACAGCAAAGTTATGAACATAACCTGCTGAACTACTACCTGTTACGCAGAAAAAAACCACGGAAAAGGTAACGCATCGTAGTATAAGAGTTGTGTTAATCAAGAAAAGGGAACGTCGAGAACTTTTCTTATAGGAACTCTACCCTAATCCATCAGTTTAACATAACCAAAGGGACTCAAGAAGTTTCGGACGACCCCAACCTCGTCAAAAACCAACATACTTACTTGAAAAATAAATAAATTTTTGAAAATTTCCGAAAATTTTTGTCCTAAAATTTCATAAGAATAATAATTTTTGAAAGAGTTCGAAACAAGATCATTTATTTAGTAAATAAACAAGATCATTTTGTGTTACAAAATAAAAAACATTTTTTATTTGACCAAAAATTTCCGCAAATTTTCGCGAAAATTTACGAAAATTTTCGCAAGTTTTTCGAAAATTTTTTGAAGTGGAAATTTTCGCAAATTTTATGCAAAAATCTTCTGGAAATTTTCACTTCGAAACTTTTCGAAAAATTGCGCAAATTTCCGGAAATTTTCGCCTTTTAAAATTTCCTGATGTAGTAATTTGTGCATTTTAGCGTCCCAAATCCCAAATTATTTGGGATTTGGGCAACACGTATACATGTATATAATAGCTATATATATTGTAGGTCAAAAATGCTAAAATCATTAAATATATATTTTCTATAATCGATAAATATGTTTGGTTTTGATATTATAACTTTTATCAATAAAAAAAATAGAACATTACCCAAATCCTTTAATATTTGTCTTGGATATGATATGAGGTATAATATTTCATATATATTACATTATGGTGGAACTTATGGTAATAAATATACATGTCGTCAAAACTAATTTGACCTTGACTCAACTCTTAAAATTTTAATTTTTAATTGCATCTGACTCAATTAATTACGTCAATTACTAGTAAAAATCAAAATTTACCTTGACTCAACTCTAATTTTTCTCAATTTTAATTGCGTCTGACTCAATTCAATAGTTTTGACGACATGTATAGTAATAAACTTAATCAAATATTCGATAATGAGAAATTATTTGATAATTTATCTATTGTAAAACTCAACAAAACAGTAGATATGAAATCTGTTTAATTTTAGCTATACCTACTTCTTCTTTTCCAAACAGTGTAAGGATTAAGTATGAAAGGCTTAATTGATATGAAGGCTGGTTCAATAATTGCACCTTTGGTTAATTAATTTTGTGCCAGCTAAATTTTGACTAAATTCTGGCTCAAAGGCTAATTAAATTGCACCGGCTAAATTTTGGCTCAAAGGCTAATTAATTTTTTTTTGGCTAAATTCAGGTGCAATTTCTGATTGGCTGGCGCAATTTTGGTCACGTGACAAAAGGTTGATCAGATAAAATTATTAATTAATTTTATCGATATTATTATTTTAATATATTGTATATTGTATACTTTCTTTCTCCGTTCGATAAATTATTCAAAAAACACGTAGTAAAAAATTATTATTTTTTTTTTTAGTGTTTGTTAGTTGGAAGTTAAGTCTGACCGGATAAGACTAACTATGGTGGACGGTCCTAAGAAGAATATATGATGTTTGGTCTACGAGTTTTGGCTCTGGTTCTCTTGACAAAAGGTGTAAACGGTGAACTTGGCATTTTTTCTGTGAAAATAGTCTTCATGTTGTCAAGCTCAAAAGCTGAACAAGGGTCTGAAGGATAAAAATAAATAAATAATAAAACTAAATCAAATAAACAACTAACTGTTCGCTACGTGAAATTCTATAAATATCAATTCACTACGACACAGAAAGTTAAACAAAAGAAATATATATACAGTGAGTTCTTTGTAGTGAGGGATAGTTTTAACACACCAAGTTAGTTTGTGACTTAGCAAGGCGTGGAGTTTAATTAATAATTTATTTACCAATAATCAATAAGTTATTTGGTATAAGTTATAATTTCACAAAGAAATGATATATGGGATAAATATAAGTTTATTATTATAAATTATAAGAAATAAATTAATGATTACAAGATTTATTAATTTTTAAAGGCAAATTAATAAGGATAAAAGATTAATTAAATTCAAAACTATTCTAAGAAGATTAAAACTTAAGAGAATTGGAACTTCTCCTTTTAAACCTAGAGCAAATTCTCTTCATATTTATATCCTTTTGCCCTCCTAATTATCTTGGTAGATCAATTTTAGGTTCGTATAACATTTGATTTTATCCTAGTAACAGGTGATCGTACCAGGTTAGTCACCTAGGTTAGTCACCTAGGTGAGTCACCTAGATGATTTACCTTGCACATTAATTCGTATTACATTTTGAGTAAATAAATAATAAACTATAGATAAATAAATATAAATAATAAATAATAGATAAAAATACAAATATAAATAAATAAATATAATATAAATGAATATAATAAATATATAAATAAATTAATTGTAACTGTTTTTGGCGTCACAANAGGTATAAAGGAAATAATTAAATTTCTATACTATGTAATATTATTATTTCTCTAATGTAATATTTATAAAAATATATGTAAATAAATAAAAGTAATTATATTAAATTATTGTTTTGATATATATATTAATTTCAAAGATATCTTAATAAAAATAAATAATCTATAAATTAAATATGTCTTTAAATCTGGATTAGTTTGTATGTTTTAATAAATATGTAAAAAGGATTAATATAAGAAAGAAAGTAAGCTATCTACTGGGCTAGTTTCTAATCTTGAGAGCGCATCTGCATTTGTATGATCACTTCCTTTTCGTTTGATAATGGTATAAGGGTCATATTCTGACAAATGAATTATCCATCTGGCGAGTCGTCCTTTAGGTTGTTTATGTTTCTTTAACCAAGGTATAGCTTCATGATCTGTCACTATACTGAATTCATGTCCTTGTAGAAAATGGTGAAAGTACTTGGTAGCCCAAATAATGGCGAGGCATTCCTTCTCAGTCACAGTATAATTTCGTTCGGCGTCATTTAATATTCGGCTGGCATAAGCAATCACATGTTCCTTATTGGTATCATCAACTTGTGCAAGCACAGCTCCTAAGGCATAATCAGAAGCATCTGTATGCAAAATAAAAGGTTTAGAGAAGTCAGGGTAAATTACTACAGGTTTTGTGATAAGACAAGTTCGTAAATGTTCGAAGGCATGTTGGCATTCATCTGTCCAGCAGAAGGTTTCATTTTGTTTGGTCAAAGTGTACAGAGGTTTAGCTATTTTGGAGAAATCTCGGATGAATCTTCTGTAATATGAGGCAAGTCCTAGAAAAGATCTGACCTTCCTTTTTGAAGTGGGAGGCAAGCAGTTTTTAATTTTTTCAACTAACATGGGGTTGGGTTTAATTCCTTCACCAGAGACCATATGACCGAGGAAAAGTATTTGTTTTCGGAAGAAATCGCACTTGTCAGGATTTAGTTTTAATCCTGCCTTGATTAAAAGTTGTATTACTTGTTCGAGATGTTGCTGGTGTTCTTCTACTGTTTTTGAATAAATGATAATATCATCCATGTAAACTAGAACAAACTTCCAAGTGATGTCATAGAACACACTATCCATAAGGCGTTGGAAAGTTGCAGGGGCATTCATTAATCCGAAAGGCATAACGGTAAATTCATATGTTCCGTATTTAGTACTGAAGGCAGTTTTCTCCTGGTCCTGGGCGTTCATTCGTACTTGCCAGAATCCAGAGGTTAAGTCAAGGGTCGAAAAGTAGTTACAATGGGCGAGCGCATCTAACATGTCAGCAATTTTAGGAAGGGGGTATGCATCGGGTTTAGTTACTTTATTTAGTTGTCGGTAGTCAATTACAAGACGGAGTTTTCCATTTGCCTTTCCTACTACGAGAGCCGGGGAGGTCCAAGGACTATGTGAGGGAACAATTAGACCTTGTTGTTTAAGTCGGCCTATTTCCTCCTTAATAAAAGATTCATGTTTTGGGGACATTCTGTAATAATGTTGTTTTATCTCCCGGGCGTTTCCTGTATCAATCCGATGGGTAACAATGTTAGTGCGTCCTAATTGCGTAATATCCTTCGCAATAACTTCAGGGTGTTTCTGAAAGATATCTTGGATAATATAATTATATTCATTTTGGGCTAATTCCTCAGCTCCTCCAGAAACTAAAAAGGATTGGGCATTTCTAATTTCCTGGTAGGGTATTACTTGTATCATTTCCCAACGGGAGTAATCATCAAGACAACCTTCACACGTGTCATCTTCAGTTATTAATTGTTTTTGACACCAACATTCCTTATCAGGTCCGGTAAACCAATGTTTTACTTCATGTCGGTATTTCTGTTTCGTTAGCCAAGGATTGAATTGTCGGTTCATGTAGTCATATTCTTCCCAAGTAAAGGTTTCATGGTCAATTTCAATTCCCCAAGGAGAAAATTTATAAAAGTGTTGATCAGGGGTTTCATCTTCACCTGCTACCAAAGCCATAGTTACATTATCTTCATCTTCCTCTTCGTCACTTTCATATTCTTCATCATCCTCATCCTCAGATTCCTCTTCGTCCAAATTTATTGCCGGTAAGAGTGGTTTAGTAGAGTTTCGACAAGAGACTTGGGCTTGACGGAATCCATCGGAAATTGAGACTTTAGAGTTTTTATAATCAATTATTGCATTCGCCTTTCGTAACCAGTCGGTTCCTAGTACAAGATTATAGGCTTGTGTATCAATTATTTCCATATCAGTGGAGACAACAACATCCTCGATGTGTACAGCAATGTTATCTGAAATTCCCAAGCTAGACTTTTTATCACCATGGATACCAGTGATCATTCGGTTAGACCTTCGGGTAGCTTTCTTCTGTAAGTAATCAAGAAACTTTTTGGAAATTATACTGGTAGAGGAACCGCTATCAAGGATTATATCAACAGTCCATCCTCCTACTTGTCCTTTACAAATCATCGGGGTGTTACTGTAAGTTGTTGCCAAATTAGATTCAGTTGCCTTAGCCTTTCCTTTATCCTTTTGTTCCTTTTCCTTTGGTATTCGTTTTCGTCTCGGAGTAATTGCCTTTTTTAA
The DNA here is from genome assembly GCA_003547095.1 of Diversispora epigaea. Taxonomy (NCBI): domain Eukaryota; kingdom Fungi; phylum Glomeromycota; class Glomeromycetes; order Diversisporales; family Diversisporaceae; genus Diversispora; species Diversispora epigaea. Next base: position 183,338 of record PQFF01000519.1, on the reverse strand, counting down.
CTCATTCCTTATTTTAGGTATATTTATTAATTGTGCAATAGTAACATTTGATTTTGTATGTAATAGATCTTCAACTATGGAATAAGGCATAGTCTTTTGTTCCAACAATGGCCGGTCGAAGAAGGATACTTGTTTAGTTCGTTTTGGGTCTCCTTCCTCTTCATTATTATTAGAAGTCTTACCCCTTTTTCCTCTAGATCCGGTGGCAGTAGTTTTACGGGTATCCTGAACTTCAATGAGAACATCTTGCATCTGAGATTCATTTGGAAGGTTCCATACTGACTGGTCCATTTGAGAGTTACCTTTGTCACCTCCAACAAACGAGGGATTTTGATCATCAGACGTACTCCCGCCCTCTCGGGGTACGTTATCTAGTTTTTTGACTGCTCGGGGTAAGTATGTTGTTCGACTTGTATAGGATTATTTTCATTAAGTGCAACAAAAACATTAGGTCCTCCTTGATTGGGAACTTGGGGATTTACATTCTGTAAAGGTATTTGATTTTGTTGAGCCATTGGTACGTTCTGTTGCATCGGAAATTGTTGTGGTATATACTGTGGTACAGGTTGCGTCTGTTGAATTGGTTGCATAGGAATCTGTTGTGCGTACAAATTTGTTGTTGCTGGTGCGACAGGCAAAGTTACAGGTATTTGGTTTTGGGGTACATTTGGATTTTGTTGATTTACTCCATTTGGACAGTTACGTGAAATATGACCAACTTGTTTACATTTATAGCAAGTGGGCGGTGGCCTCGGTTGTCTATTGTTTTGTCGATTATTTTGTCCCATATTTCCTTGGTAACTATTTCCCATGTTATTAACAGGTAAGGTAGAAGAATTAAAGTTTATTTGTCCCAAGACCTGTAATAAAGGTTCCAAAGCATTATTTATTACTGTTTCTACAAAATTCGTTTGTGTTGGAATTTGAGAATAATTCAGTCGCATCGGGTTATTAGGTATTTGGTTTTGGAAGCCAGTTAAAACTTCGGGATATGAATAATTATTTTCCTCTAGTTGTCGGGCAACTTCTACTACTTGCTCCAGAGTAACATTGTTTTGAAAGGTTAGGTGAGGACGGATTTGGTAAGCAATTTCCCTTCGTAATCCCTTTGTGAACTGATAAATTTTGTCAGAAGGACTCCAATGGTCGTCAGGGTCGACTCGTTTAATTAACTTTTTTATAGCTAATGCATATTGATCGACAGTTTCGTTTGGGCCTTGCATTTTATTTTGGAGCTCAGATCTCCATTGAAGGATTCGTCCTTGAGAACAGAATTTGTTTCGAAAGGCGGTTATAAAATTTCGATTGACTGGGTTATTCCAAGATTGAATAGCGGTAGCATGGTTGGCTTGTGTTTGTAGAAACCAGGTGTAAGCTTCGTTTAACAAGTAACCACTTATTACTTGTCCTTTATAGTTATCATTATATCCATTTATTTGGGCGCAGCGATCAAATTCTTCTAACCATTCAACAGGGTCTTGTTGTCCTCCTGCAAATGTTGGCATTGGTACTGTGTTTCTAATATTTACGTTTTCAGCCATTTGCCGAATGGCTTGGGTCAAGGCGCGAGCTTGTTGATTATTCATTATTATTTCTGGTTCGTTATCAGTTTCAGAATTTGAATCTTCGGATTCGGTTGGTTCTGGAGTTGTGTAATTATCAAGGTTTTGTAAATAATTCAGTTGATTTAAATTATTAGTAAAGAACTGGGTGTAATGAGCACAATTAAGAATAAGTGGGACTAAATTATCACGAGTTTCAGGTTGATTATATCTAAAAGTTTGTAATAAATGATCAATAGAAATAGTTCGAGTTCTATTACTAGTAGCTTGTAAAAATTGTTGAAAAATATCTAAAGTTATACTAGAAAAACTAAAAGCAGATGAATTGGTTCTAAACCAATTCCAAAAAATTATAAATTGATTAGAAAACAAATTATGATCAGGGGTGGGATAACAAAGTAAACAAGAGTAATCTAAATTATTATAAAATATAGGGTGAAGATCTACTGGGGTATTTAAATGAATATTATCGTGATTGTTATTTAATGTTATATGATTATTCCAATTAAACATGAATGAATTTCACTACCTCACAGGAGGCACCAATTTGTCAAGCTCAAAAGCTGAACAAGGGTCTGAAGGATAAAAATAAATAAATAATAAAACTAAATCAAATAAACAACTAACTGTTCGCTACGTGAAATTCTATAAATATCAATTCACTACGACACAGAAAGTTAAACAAAAGAAATATATATACAGTGAGTTCTTTGTAGTGAGGGATAGTTTTAACACACCAAGTTAGTTTGTGACTTAGCAAGGCGTGGAGTTTAATTAATAATTTATTTACCAATAATCAATAAGTTATTTGGTATAAGTTATAATTTCACAAAGAAATGATATATGGGATAAATATAAGTTTATTATTATAAATTATAAGAAATAAATTAATGATTACAAGATTTATTAATTTTTAAAGGCAAATTAATAAGGATAAAAGATTAATTAAATTCAAAACTATTCTAAGAAGATTAAAACTTAAGAGAATTGGAACTTCTCCTTTTAAACCTAGAGCAAATTCTCTTCATATTTATATCCTTTTGCCCTCCTAATTATCTTGGTAGATCAATTTTAGGTTCGTATAACATTTGATTTTATCCTAGTAACAGGTGATCGTACCAGGTTAGTCACCTAGGTTAGTCACCTAGGTGAGTCACCTAGATGATTTACCTTGCACATTAATTCGTATTACATTTTGAGTAAATAAATAATAAACTATAGATAAATAAATATAAATAATAAATAATAGATAAAAATACAAATATAAATAAATAAATATAATATAAATGAATATAATAAATATATAAATAAATTAATTGTAACTGTTTTTGGCGTCACAATGTGGATAAGCTTGAGGACGAATTGACGACTTGTTCTTAGTTGCTCTTTTTCGTTTTAACGTTTTGACCTCGAACGAACACTGGAAACAGGAGTTTCCCCTGGGGCTGTATAATTTTTGTCTGGTAGTGGGAAGGGTCTGCATCACGAATTCTCTTTTTTCATGTTTTTGGATGGTTTTGGGGAATTTTCAAATTTCGGTTTGACCCTAATTGTCAATCTTGTTGATCAAGGGGTGACGCATTGATATAAAAGTGTGATATTGGTGATACCTAAGGGGATAATCGACGGAGATGCAGTGATGTGATGATTTGTGGGTAGGACGGGAAAGGGTGTAGTTTTTTAGTTGTTGCCGGGGCGTGAGTTGCTGTTATTGAGTAGAAAGTTAGTGGTTTAGTTGTAGAAGAAATAGAAACAGTGGTTACATATATTTTATTGGCATATAATTTTTTCTTTGTTTTCTTGTTGAAATTTTGCGCGAAAAGAAAGGTTCCTAGGACTTGTATTGTTGATTCCAGTTGACGATTATCCGAAATACGAAGTTATTAGGTGGAAGTTCGTGGGAGGATCTTTGGATCCGTTATTGACACCAAGGTATAATGATTTCTACGTACACCAACATCTATTTTTGGAAGAACATTTTTGTTCATGAACCATCTCGAATGGGAGGGAGTTTGTTTCGCCTTGTTAACACCAAAATCCCTATAATTGGAAGATCGTGGTGATGAGAATCCCAGGATCAGCAAAAAAGTTAGAGTCTTATATTAATGGTAGAAATATAAGTTTCATTAAACCACTGCAACTGATAACTAGTTAGAGTGCCTCCGTAAACGAATATGGGTTTACAAAGGTATAAAATTTTATATGGAAAGTTAAACAGGTTGATTTATCTGGTTTGAGATTCGTCGTGATGAAGAAATAGTTAATTGATTTCTTGGGGAAAACAGTTAGTTTTTGAAGGGGTGTTTTTTTCCAAAAGATTGGGAAAAAAAGTTTTTTAGTAGATCTAGGTAGGGAATTAACTATCTAGAAGATGCTCTTTGGGTCTTGAGTGGTTGGTCAGACTGATATGTATAACTGTTAGTCAATCTTTATTTTCTTCATATGTATTTTAATTTGCTTTTATACTGATATTGAAATTTAATAAAGAGTAGACCTCACTTATCAAAAAAAAAATTATTTTAATATACTATTTTAAAATGGCTATAATTTGGTCAATTTTAAGGGTAGAGTAAACCTCATATGTTTATGAACGACTAATTTTTTATTGTAATACATGAAATGTTACACAAAACTGATCTTAATTTCAGCTGAAATTATGAAATTATAAAATTATAAATTCACATAAAAATTTTATTTGACAAAATATTGCCAACTTTGTATATTAGCATTTGCTTGTGCACCATGCACTACACCGACTACAATGATGCTACTTGATAAACCCAAATTACCTTCATTTGGTCTTCGCAATATAATTTTTTCTTGAACTAAATCACGAACTACTAAATCTAATAATGCAAACGATACCAACTCTTTAGTTTTTAGTACTTTTCTTTTTTCAGTTGGATACACTTGCAAAGTATCCCACTTTTTTTGTTTTATTTTTGCTGTTTTTCCACCCCTAAATACATCTATTATATCATCGGGACAAACTTGTTCGTTTATTTCTTGCGTAAGAAATTCTACCACTTCCAATAATTTTATTATTTCTTCTTTTCCATCGATTAATTTTGACTTCTTGGCAATTCTATTAATACAATTATCACATTTTTCGCATACAGGGGGACTCTCTTCATTGGGCCACGCTTGAAATTTCCAAATTAATTGTTGACGGCACTCATACTGAGAATTACAATAGTATAAAACCTCGAAAATTTTGTTAGATGCTCGTAAGAGTTTATCATTCAAATTTTGTTCATTTACTGTTATAGACTCTCTGTCAAAATAAAAAAATTTATAAATAAAATTTGAAAATATTATAATGTAAAATAATTAATATGTTACTCACGTCTCTTTATATTCCGCTATTATAGAATAATTTATTCGAATATCTTTTTTATTATAAAAAATGATATGGGTTGATATATTTCTATCACGTCCTGCGCGTCCAGCTTCTTGAATAAGATTCACTGTAAAAAACAAAAAAAATTAGAATAAATAAATTAAATAAATAACAAGTACACATACTCATGCTCATAGGTGCTCCTGCATGAATAACTGCACGTATATTATTTGAGTTGATTCCCATTCCAAAAGCGGATGTTGCAATCATAATTTGAATTTTATTATTTTTTCATTTATTCATTACTGTTTTTCTTTCATCATCATGTAAACCACCATGAAAATAATCTATTGAAATATTTGATAAAATTTCTTGTAATTTATTATGTAAAAATTCACAATTAGTATGTGTTGGACAATATATAATAATTAAACCATGTAAATTTTTATTAATTATGTCAATAATATCAGAAATATACTGATCGTGAATTTCTTTTCGTTCTTTCACATTAAAAATTATTTCTGGTCTATGACTAATCCCACCTCGAACTAAAATAAAGTTATTTTCATCAACAGACAAATTCTTGCAAATTTCATCTACTTCAGATCGTGTGTATGTTGCTGTAAGTAACATAATTGGTGCCAATTTCCAACGTTGTTTCAGAATTCCAAGTTGTCCCCAGGTTTTTCTATAAATATATAAAAAATGAATTTGTATATATTAATATGTGTACTATTTATATTCATTATAAAGTTCTTACCTAAAATCTTGATAGGATATAATGCAATGTGCTTCATCAATAACAAATCGAACCTTTTTTTGATCATAAAGTCTAGTTATAAATTTACAAAATCCCTCATTGAACAAGTTTTTCTGGAGTTACAAATAATATTTTAATCAATCCATATGTTATTTCTTTGAAAATTTTTTCTTGAATACGTGTACCTTGTGTTAGATTAGCATATAAAGTTGCACAAGGAATATCCGTTTTTATCAATTCTCTCTAGATAAAAAAATAGAAAAAATATAAATAATATATTGATACAACAAACAATAAAAATAAATTTTATAATGAACTTTTTGATCTTCCATAAGTGCTTTGAGGGGGTTAAAGACTATAGTTATACCTTCAGAACAAACAGCTGGTAAAGCATAACATAAAGTTTTTCCACCACCTGTTTTCATTGATACAAATGTATCTTTTCCACTTAAAAATGAAATAATGGTATCTTTTTGTTCATCTCTAAACTCTTCATATCCAAAAATCTTTGTAACAGCAAGTAAAATAAGAGATTCTATATTAAAAGGTTCAGGACGTTCTCTTTTTGATATATATTGGTTATCAATAATTTGTTCCCATAAACCTGTATCTACATAAAATGAGCAAATACCACATAATCCACATGAGCTTTTTTTGGGAAATGCATGGCATATAATGCATTTTACTATTACATCGAAATCTACTAAAAGATCACCAAATGATGGCCAAAAAATATCTTCACGAATTTGATCAATTGTTTTGCTTTTATAAGATACTAATTCCTATAATAAATAAAATATTATTAATTGAATTAATTATTAAAATAAAATAATTAAAAATATATATAATTACTTTATCAAAATCAAAACCAGCAAGTTCTTGTTTTTCATTTGCAAATTTCATCTTTCTTATCTCATTTCGTTGCTGAATTGTATTGCGATTTTCAATAACCTGTTGGGATCTTTCTTGAACAAACTTTAAAATATTATGTATATCAGAAGAAAAAAATTTTTTTTCTATTGCTGCTTTCCGAATTTTGAAAATCATGACATCTAATCCATCATTTTGATCAATTACTGCTAATGCATGTCGTACACAATATAATGCCCAATAATCAATTCGTTTATCTAAATATTTCAAAATTTTCCTATTGAATGCCTCATTATAGGATGTACAAAATGTTGTTACAATTCCTTGACCAAATGGTACACGAAAAATTGTGGTTAAAACATCTCTAAAATTGTTTATTTCTTTTTGTGTATAGTTTTTTAAAGTTGGTTCTTGTAATTTTAATTCCAAATTATCTTTTATCCAACATACATCATTCCAACATAGATACATAGATTATGATTATCAAGTAAATGTTGGATCAAACCTTCTACTTGTATATGCCGTGTTTCATCTTCACTTGGTGCATTATCATAATTATTATTTTTTTGAAGACCTGCACTAAATACACAGGAATTGAAATAACGCATAATGTGTTGTTTAAAGATATGCCAACGCGAATATTTTTTTTTCACTTTAATAAAATAATATAGTATTTTATTATATTTTGTAAATACAAAGATATAAATAATAAATAAATAAATATTTATATATTTACATAAATTTTTCCAAATATTTTTACTCATATGCTTTAGATTAGCAAATATACAGCTTACTACAGGAATACATGCCAAGGTTCGATTAGTCTCAAGATCACCATCAACACATATATGCAAGGTAAAATCAGATTCTTCCAATATGGGTATTATATCATTTAGTAGTTCAATTAATATCGCATGTTCCATTTGTTTTGAAATTCCGCTAAAATTTCCTTCATGTAATATTAATGAAGAATTACTATCTGTTTTTTTTAATGAACGAGAATGTTCTACAGTATAAAATGCTACAACAGGCTGATAATCATATCCTAAATAATAAAATTATTATTATTATTATTATTTTTACGATAATAAATAAAAATTATTATTATTTATATACCGGAAAGATTTCCCAGATATAAAAATTCTCAACTAGCTTGATGTGCATTTCTGGAATGAGACCATGAACAATCAAATCCAATAGGTAAGATTTTTTCTTGTGTGGGTAAATAAGTTTTTTTTGATTGTTCAAGAATTTCAAATAAAATTGTTTTACTGCTAAGTCTTGCATTATCTATTAAAGGCTTAGACATACACTTTTGATAATTATAATAAGTTGGTTTGCTACATTGATTTGTAATACCAATTATAGCTAATGCAGTCTGAAGTGAATTTCTATTTATTCCTCCAGCAAGTCCAGCTCCCACAACTAATTGAGAAAATTTTATTTCCGAATCTTCATTTGAATATTGTGTTGCTGTTTTGCAATGAAGACATTTAATAGTACAAATAAGATTAAATCCTATTATTCTAGTTTTAAATGTTCGATTTGATATTATAAAATCGGAGCAATTAGGACATGGTAATGAAATAAGAATAGAAAGATAATGGGATGTACTAATAAAAATAATTGATCTGAGTTTTTTTTCTTCAATTTCTTTTTTAACTAACTTTTGAATTTTGATATTATTTTGTGTAATTATTTCAATATTTTTTTTTTCAGCTAAATCAATTTTTTCCTTGAGAGTTTTAATAATTTTATTTTTAGAATAAATTGTTTGTTTATATTCAACATTCTTTACCATCAAAAGTTGTGTTTCTTTTGGTGATAGAATTTTTCCATTAGATTCGACATTGATTCCATAAAAAATATTATGATTAATTTCATCATAGTTTTCATTTATTAATGAATCAATCTTACTAACTTCACGTTTTAAACTACGTCACAATGTTTCTTCTTTTTTTTGTGCATTTTTNCTATTTATTCCTCCAGCAAGTCCAGCTCCCACAACTAATTGAGAAAATTTTATTTCCGAATCTTCATTTGAATATTGTGTTGCTGTTTTGCAATGAAGACATTTAATAGTACAAATAAGATTAAATCCTATTATTCTAGTTTTAAATGTTCGATTTGATATTATAAAATCGGAGCAATTAGGACATGGTAATGAAATAAGAATAGAAAGATAATGGGATGTACTAATAAAAATAATTGATCTGAGTTTTTTTTCTTCAATTTCTTTTTTAACTAACTTTTGAATTTTGATATTATTTTGTGTAATTATTTCAATATTTTTTTTTTCAGCTAAATCAATTTTTTCCTTGAGAGTTTTAATAATTTTATTTTTAGAATAAATTGTTTGTTTATATTCAACATTCTTTACCATCAAAAGTTGTGTTTCTTTTGGTGATAGAATTTTTCCATTAGATTCGACATTGATTCCATAAAAAATATTATGATTAATTTCATCATAGTTTTCATTTATTAATGAATCAATCTTACTAACTTCACGTTTTAAACTACGTCACAATGTTTCTTCTTTTTTTTGTGCATTTTTGAATTTTGAATTTTCGGGTTCTTGAAAAATAATTGGAAATTTTTCAAGAACAAATTGTTGTAAATTGTTGATTATTTCAGGAATATTAAGACCAAGTATTGAAATAATGAAATTGTTAGAATCTAAATTATATTTTTTTAGCATGTAATTAAATGCCATTTGTTCAAAACCTTGTGTTTTTTTATTGACATATAAGGTGTCACTATACTCTTCCCAAAAAAATTGTAATTGGTTATTATTTTCTAAAATAGATAATTTGAATCTTTTGTTTCCCGCAGATGTATAAACAACATATCCAGGTAATAATGGTATTAACGAATTTTCTATTTCTTTGTTACGCTGAAAAAAATAACCTGCATTGTTATTTATTTCTTCTGCAACTTTTGTATCCTTTGTAACATCTGAAATAAGATTAAATGCTTTTTTTTCATTGTGTAAGTCTAGTACACAAAGTCCGGAGGAAAAATCAGTTACTAACCAACTACCATTTGATCTTTTATGAGTTTTTCTATTGATAGGATCCCGCGATACAAGTTCAATATACCACTTAGGTGCCATTATCTATAGTAATTAAATGTATTTTCATAATTATGTTAGATATTACATATTAATATACTCCCAAATTTTTTTTCTAAGCTTTTTTTAAACGTTACTATAACTTTAATTAATATAGTTTTCTTTATGCGAAAAAATTGAGTTCATGCGAAAAATGTCTGGACGGTTTTTTTAAAGTTAAATAATAATAATTCAAAATAAAACAACCTTTTATTACTAATATTAGAAACTAGAAGTTCTGAGAAGCAAGCTGTAGTAGTATAAAACTTCCTGTGGAATTATTGGACAAGGTTGACTTTGCATAAAAATCATGAGTTGTCTTTAAATTTTTTTAGACGATCATTTCTAATTAATAATCACGTAATTTTACTCTACCCTTAATGTTACAGAAATGAAATATATATCACCTTGTAGCTAAGAACCAGATCTTTCGATCTGTTATAGGAATATCATAGTAGAAAATCGCTCCTAATTATGTAAAATTGATTTGAAATTAAAGTTAAAATTAATTATTTTAAAAAATTTAAAAATAATTATTTAATAAATTTTATAATTGCACCAGCCAATCAGAATTGCGCCATTATTTAGCCTTTGCACCAGAATTTAGCCATTGCGCCTGATTGCGCTGTGACTAAATTCCAGGCTCAATTGGCTAAATTAAATCTGGCTAAATTCCTGGCTCAANATGCGAAAAAATTGAGTTCATGCGAAAAATGTCTGGACGGTTTTTTTAAAGTTAAATAATAATAATTCAAAATAAAACAACCTTTTATTACTAATATTAGAAACTAGAAGTTCTGAGAAGCAAGCTGTAGTAGTATAAAACTTCCTGTGGAATTATTGGACAAGGTTGACTTTGCATAAAAATCATGAGTTGTCTTTAAATTTTTTTAGACGATCATTTCTAATTAATAATCACGTAATTTTACTCTACCCTTAATGTTACAGAAATGAAATATATATCACCTTGTAGCTAAGAACCAGATCTTTCGATCTGTTATAGGAATATCATAGTAGAAAATCGCTCCTAATTATGTAAAATTGATTTGAAATTAAAGTTAAAATTAATTATTTTAAAAAATTTAAAAATAATTATTTAATAAATTTTATAATTGCACCAGCCAATCAGAATTGCGCCATTATTTAGCCTTTGCACCAGAATTTAGCCATTGCGCCTGATTGCGCTGTGACTAAATTCCAGGCTCAATTGGCTAAATTAAATCTGGCTAAATTCCTGGCTCAATTCATATTGCACCTACTATCCCTAATAGGAATTTTTCGAGTTCTTTGAGTTTTTTTATGTAAATTTGTATCAGTAATGGTAGGTAAAAAAGGTTTTATTTCTTTATATATTTGTGATCTAGCAGTTTTATCTTTGGTTTTACTTTCTCTTGTAAGATTTTTAACCTTATTTTTGAATTCAAGAGAATAATAATACCAGTACAAAATTTGTTTTTGACTCGATTTAATTACTTTATCAAATAAGTCTAATAAACTTTGTGCAGAATCTGGAATCATATCCTGTATACTATACGTGTTGCCCAAATCCCAAATAATTTGGGATTTGGGATGCCAAAATGCACAAATTACTAGTATTTGGGATTTGGGATTTGGAATTTGGGATTTCAGCAAAAAATACTAATTGTAATTTGGGATTTGGGATTTGGGATTTTGGCATTTGGGATTTCGGCATTTGGATTTTGAATTTGGGTGGCAGGTATACTGTATACAAGATTTACTAATTTCAGTAAAATCTATCTTAGCATTATTTGAAAATGGATTAATTCCAGAAAAAACAATATTTTGAGCTTGATCATATGTTATCTCTTGTATTAAACCTTCTACGATTTGATCATTTGATTCAAGTATTTCAGAGGTAGTGTCAGTTTGATTAACCAAAGATAAGTTTTAATCTTGAAGTTTCTTTTTCCTAATTCTCTTCATTATCTCTTTACTAACCTTTTTTTTATATGTTGAATCTAGGAAATCATCAATTTCCATGTCTTCCGATAATTTAGATTCTGTACAGATAAGTTGGTATATATCAGAATTTAAAACATTATCAGATGTCAGAGCATTCTCATTTTGTATGACAATTTGTTCATCAGGAAACTTTTCGAGGCGTAAATAAAGATGATTTTTTTAGGTGTAAATTTCTGTAGGTTCCATAAATTTTCTGTAAATTTACGCCCCGAAAAGTTTCCTGATGTTCATGAGTACTGTTAAAATTTGAAGTGTTATTAGATATATCAGATGCAGAAGCATCATCATCAAAGGTAGTTACAGAGTGATTAGAATTTGAAGTATTATCAGATACTGGGATATCAACGCATCGTGAAACTATCTGTTCAAGAGTATCATTAGAATTTACTGAAGATTGTAAAACATTAGTAATCCTTTTTTTTCTTTGTTCTAGTTTCGTGATTCTGGTTTCGTGTCCTTCTATATCTTGTCTTAATTTAGTATTCTTATTTCTAAGTTTAGTATTCTCATTTCTGAGTTCAGTATTCTTCGTTTGAAATTTGGAATTCTGTTCTTCCAATAAATCGATTTTGAACTGTGTATTTGTCATTGTTTTATATAAGATATGAATATGTTCAAAAGAAAATATAACCTCTCATTTTACAAGATGATTTCATTTTTTATACACAATCACATGTTAAAAATCACAATCGAAAACTTTATTATTATATCTTGCTATCTATAGTACAATTATACTTGCACGCTAAATTATTTTGGAACCCCGAAATTATAATTTTGGAGAAAAAAGTCAAAATAGTTTTTCATAGAAGACGAAATTATTTTACTTAAAACCTGAAATTTTTTGACTACTTAGATAAATTTCTTGATTAAAGATACATATAACTGGATATTTTTTTTACTTCTATATATAGAATAGATTCTGCATAAATTTTAAAAATTTGAAATATCTCAAAAATCTAAAATTAATTTTGGGAACATATATTAGTACAATGTATTCAATAATAAAAAATACGATGAATATTGAAATACAAATTTTTGTTTATTTCATTTTGAAAGAGATTTCTTGGTTGCAATTTTATTATAATAACAGGATTTCTGTCTGAATCGGGATTTTCCATTAAGTAAATTTTGCATGTTGCATTGAAGGTTTACAATATGATACTGGAGATGAAAGAAAAAGATCAGAAAGATATTATTTACCATTTACAATAAAAAAGTACTGTAATACTGGTTATTACCTTAAAAGAAAACATTGATCTTATAATTTCTGATAATTCGCACAATTGACTGGGACTAATGTGTATCGCAAATTCTTCAAATTTGTCTATCAGGTATAAACTACCAGCATAATGCATCGAGTAAAAGTAAAAATTGTTTTTTATAAAAAAGTCAGGTTTTGATGTTTTAATAAAAAAAAATAGAATATACTGTGGATTGTTACTTACTGTACACGAGAATTCCTAATATTTTGACACAATTAAAATCATTTTCATCAATTCCTTGTTCTCGCAACATCCGTCACAATCAGAAAAGCCCCAGTTGCATTGTTGTTAAAATTAAGACATACCAGAATTACCATAGTTTACTTAACCAGAAAAGGTAAAGGAAATCTCTACTTATATTTTAGGATTTTTTCTCTATCCCATTCTATTCTTGCATTATCGTGTTCACAAACGTTTCTCACAACTTCACCAAATCCTACTTGAAATTCAATACTCTTTACCTTCATTACTAATAATGCATTATGCTCTCAACCAGTAGCATGTTGTATCCCTGGTAATCTACTCGAGTCCTTCTGAACTTTGCGATCTGAATTTTTGACTTCGTCCCTGATTAGTGATGAGACTTACATTAGTGGATGCATTTGAGTTGTACAATTATTCACGATTTAAAATATTTTTATAGGACTCACGTTTTCATACAAATCACTTTGTTTATGTTCAGAAAAATATTTTCTATAAGGGGATGCACAATTTTGTCTCTATATATGTATTCTGATAAGTTGGCATTATGAAGTGAATTAATTATAAGGCTGAAACATAATGAACTACAGAACAAAACAAAAATCAACATCATCAACTTAAGTATTAGAACAGGAAACATTACCTACAATACATTATAAATGGATTGTGTTCATTGTAATAGTCACTCCTTATTAAAAATATAATAATTCCGATTGATAAGTGTACACTCGTTGAAGATGCTGACAATTTCACCTAAACTGACGCTGTATCCAATTGTTGTTTTTTTGATTGTATTATCATATTTTTTTAATAAATTCTCTTGATATTCATCCAATTCACTATTTTCAGGTGCAACCATCTTCTCAACCTAAAAAGATTAGCATAAGTTCGCTGTTGAAATTATTTTAATAAACATATAAAAGACCACAAACCTTTTGCCATTCACATTCGAGTTTTAACCATTCTTCTTTCTTAAAATTTGATTTAATGGGCTACAATTATTTTCTTTCAGCAAGAATACAATCTTATATTGTGCTATTCTGTCAATTTTCATAAGTGTTTTAACAATTGGAATCTATAATAAGAAAAGAATTTGTTCAGTGATGAATCTTATCAATTAAGGAGATATGCATAAAATAAGGAAGATATCAGATCTCTGATAATGTTTTTTCTTCATCTTCTTGAAGTTTACCATGCTTATCATTTTTCGAGGAGGAATTGTCATTGTTAACCAATAACTAATACAGTTTACATGACCATTATTAATTTCAGTTGAATTTCAAAAATAAAAATTATATACTGATCTTTTTTGTTGGAGTCTCTAAATTTTCATTCTCATAATTTCTTTTATTATACCTAACATTGCTAATATAGATACTTTTACAAGAAACGAGCTGTATACAATTTGTTCCTTCGTTCATGTTTCTTTCTTGAAGAATTGATTTCTTGTTTTTGACAGATAGCCATAGTTTGTCAATAACGTTTCCTTCTTTGTGTTGGTTATAGTTCTGACGATGAAAAAAAAGAGAAAAAAATATTATAGGTTTGAACTAGTGAACAAAATACTTTCTGCGTGTTACTACAATCAATGCTAAGAATCATAACAATCTAAAAGATCTGTCAAAAGACCAGCTAAAAGCGTCACACCTCTTAGTTATGGGATGTCACAACCACAATACCATCAGAAAATTTTAATAGGCAAAAATTTACGCAAATTTTCATTTTGAAAATTTTCAAAAATTTCTGATACTTTCAGAAATTTACACAAAAAATTTTCGCAAATTTTCGTAAATTTTCGCAACTTTTCATACGGTTTTCGAAACTTTTCGCAACTTTTCTCTCACAGTTTTCGAAACTTTTTGTAACTTTTCACAAAGTTTTCAAAACTTTTTACAACTTTTCACAAAGTTTTCGAAACTTTTTGCAATTTTTCACAAAGTTTTCAAAACTTTTTGCAACTTTTCACACAGTTTTCGAAACTTTTCGCAACTTTTCACAAAGTTTTTGAAACTTTTTGCAACTTTTTTCACAGTTTTTGAAACTTTTTGCAACTTTTCACAAAGTTTTCGAAATTTTTGTAACTTTTCGAAAAATTTTCGTAAAGTTTCGCAAATTTTTCTGTAAAGTTTTCAAAATTTACAAAATTTTTTATTATTTTTCAAATATTATTATTATCATTTTATTATTATTATTATTAATACAAAAATTTTCGAATATTTAAAATTATATTTTTTATTTCTTAATCCTCGCTTTCTATATTTACTATTTCATTATGATATTTTTCATCTTCACTTTCTTCACCTTTACCTTTTTCATCTTCGTCATCGTCATCTTCACCTTCTTTACCTTCGTCACCTTCTTCACCTTCTTCACCTTCATATTCATCATTTTTTTACCTTCTTCATATTTGTCATTTTCTTCATATTCGTTATTTTCTACTTTTCTTTTGGATTTTTTAAGATTTTTTCGTAGAGTTTCGATTTCAATACTTCTTTTCTTTCTTTTGTTTCTTTCAGGTTCTATCTGTTTTTCGGGATCTTTTTGTCTTTCTAGAGATACTGGTCTTTGGGGAGTTGAAAATGAGTCCGATTCGTATTCAAAATCTTCTTCATTTTCAATTTTTCTCTATTTTTTAAAATTTTGTTAGTTTTCAAAAATTTTAAAAATCTGACGTGATATGAAATTTACTTACTAAATTTCTTGCAAGAGACGGTTGTATAATTTCTTCTAACATTTTGATAACTTCATTTTTCAGGTTGAGAAAAATTTCTGAAATAAAAATCGCCCAGGCGATTTAAAGATTTGGAATATTTTTTTTCTTAGACCAGACATTTTTAATTATTTTTGTCATATATGTGTCATTTTCGTCGTCTTCGATTTTTTCAAATAATTTACGAAAACAATTTGAAACAGCAAGTTTCTTCTTCCATGCCACAATTTTGGATGCTTTCGCTACATTACTAATTGGAGGTAACATCTTGCTGAAATTTTCAAAAATTGCTGTTTTTACTCACGCACACAAGGTACCTCTAAGAGAACGGAACCTTTTTGATAACTATAAATTTTTAAAAAAATTAATTACAAAACTCTTCAAAATATCAATTTATAGATTTTACTTACAGGTTTTCAAATTTTTTTTTCAAAATATGGTTTCCATTTACTAATAAAATCAGCATTTCTCATATTACCTTAGGATCTNATTTGTCATTTTCTTCATATTCGTTATTTTCTACTTTTCTTTTGGATTTTTTAAGATTTTTTCGTAGAGTTTCGATTTCAATACTTCTTTTCTTTCTTTTGTTTCTTTCAGGTTCTATCTGTTTTTCGGGATCTTTTTGTCTTTCTAGAGATACTGGTCTTTGGGGAGTTGAAAATGAGTCCGATTCGTATTCAAAATCTTCTTCATTTTCAATTTTTCTCTATTTTTTAAAATTTTGTTAGTTTTCAAAAATTTTAAAAATCTGACGTGATATGAAATTTACTTACTAAATTTCTTGCAAGAGACGGTTGTATAATTTCTTCTAACATTTTGATAACTTCATTTTTCAGGTTGAGAAAAATTTCTGAAATAAAAATCGCCCAGGCGATTTAAAGATTTGGAATATTTTTTTTCTTAGACCAGACATTTTTAATTATTTTTGTCATATATGTGTCATTTTCGTCGTCTTCGATTTTTTCAAATAATTTACGAAAACAATTTGAAACAGCAAGTTTCTTCTTCCATGCCACAATTTTGGATGCTTTCGCTACATTACTAATTGGAGGTAACATCTTGCTGAAATTTTCAAAAATTGCTGTTTTTACTCACGCACACAAGGTACCTCTAAGAGAACGGAACCTTTTTGATAACTATAAATTTTTAAAAAAATTAATTACAAAACTCTTCAAAATATCAATTTATAGATTTTACTTACAGGTTTTCAAATTTTTTTTTCAAAATATGGTTTCCATTTACTAATAAAATCAGCATTTCTCATATTACCTTAGGATCTGAAAACTAAATTATTATTGGCCGATTTAAAATTCACATGATACGTGACTTTATAGAGAACAATTCATATAGGCGATCAATAAAAAAATGTGATAGTGACTATAATGCAATTGTGCCTAAAATAATTGGTAAAAATATAAATGTGACTATATGAGAGGTGACTATAAAGGAGTCTGACTGTATAATTTTTTACAATAAATAATTTTATTTTTGTATTAAATATTTATTATATTTTACGAAAACTTCTACTATATGTCGTGACTATACTTGCGCGCAAAATTATTTTGGGGCCCCGAAATTACAATTTCAGAGAAAAAAGTCGAAATAATTTTTCATAGAAGACGAAATTATTTTACTTAAAACCTGAAATTTTTTGACCACCCAGATTTATTCTTTGATTGAAGATACATATAACTGGATACTTTTTTTACTTCTATATATAGAATAGATTTTGCATAAATTTCAAAAAGTTGAAATATCTCAAAAATCTAAAATCAATTTTGAAAATATGTATCATCAGGAATTAAATATAAACGTTCTAGTGCGTCCAAAATACACCGATCTATAGCGTCCTACGAACACCACCTACGTTCATATAGCGTATTAAATATGCCATTCTAGTGCGTTCTTCGAACGCTTCGTATATATAGCATACGCACCATTCTAGTGCGTTCTTTGAACGTTTCGTATATAGCATACTAGAACATACCGTTCTAGTGCATTCTCCGAACGTTTCGTATATATAGCGTACTAGAACGCACTATTCTAGTGCGTTCTCTAGACATTTCATATATATAACGTCCTAGAACGCCTTTATATAATTCCGGATGATAGTCGTGACAAAATAAATAAATATGATCTCTTCATTTGTATGTGACAAAAAAGAAATATGATATCTTTCGTTATGCTTTGAACAAAAAAAATAATAATAAATATAATCATTATATATTGATCTATAATATAGTGTATTGTAAACTATAAGAGTTAATCTTTTATACGATACACACTATTATAATTAATAATGTTCTTGAATAATCCATTATATAACTATTAATACTGATATTTTGTATAACGATACGTTATATAACGTTATTAGTATACATGTCGTCAAAACTATTGAATTGAGTCAGACGCAATTAAAATTGAGAAAAATTGGAGTTGAGTCAAGACAAATTTTGATTTTTACTAATAATTGACGCAATTAATTGAGTCAGACGTAATTAAAAATTGAAATTTTAAGAGTTGAGTCAAGGTCAAATTAGTTTTGACGACATGTATAGTTATTAGTATATATTGTTTGTAATACCATCAGGAATTAAATATAAATGTTCTAGTGCGTCCAAAATACACCGATTTATAACATTATACGAACACCACCTACGTTTATATAGCGTATTAAATATGTCGTTCTAGTGCATTCTTCGAATATACTTGCACGCAAAATTATTTTGGGGCCCCGAAATTGGTATTTTGGAGAAAAAAGTCAAAATAGTTTTTCATAGAAGACGAAATTATTTTACTTAAAACCCGAAATTTTTTGACCACCCAAATTTATTCTTTGATTGAAGATACATATAATTGGATATTTTTTTTACTTCCATATATAGAATAGATTCTGTATAAATCTCAAAAAGTCGAAATACCTCAAAAATCCAAAATCAATTTTGGGAACATGTATATCTCCGAACGCTTCGTATATATAGCATACTAGAACGCACCGTTCTAGTGCGTTCTCTGAACATTTCGTATATATATTGTTCTAGAACGCCTCTATATAATTCCAGATGACGTTCTAGAACAGATCATTCTAGAATGTTATTAATACTGATAGTTCGCAAACTGTACTAGAACGATCTGTTATATAATATTATTAATACTTATCATTCGTAAAACGTTGTAAAACAGATCGTTTTAGAACGTAACGTTTGTAATACACAATAAAATGACGTATATCGAACACAATAAATACTTTTCGTACTTATTACATACTAGAATATCTTTATATAATTCCTGATGTTATAAATATTAATCTATATATTAATCTATAATAAAATATTGAAAATATTATTTAATAAAATTAATTATTAAATAATTTTGAAATTCTTAAATAAAACTTGAAACTTTTAAATTTATATATATTATTAAAACTATTGAATTAAGTTAGATACAATTAAAATTAAGAAAAATTGAAATTAAGTCAAGGCAAATTTTGATTTTTACTAATAATTGACGTAATTAATTAAATCAAATGTAATTAAAAATTAAAATTTTAAAAGTTAAGATAAGGTCAAATTAGTTTTGACAACATGTATATTTAAATTATACTATTATATTAAAATAAATTCTATAACAATAAAATTAAAGTCTAAATATTAAATATCAAAGTAAATAAAGAATTATTATTATTAAGATAATAAACTCTATATTAATAAATAATAATTATAAATTAATAAAGATTAATATAAAATTGAAGATATTAAATAATAAAAAAAGTTATATAAAATAATTTTGTATAAAAAAATATTAAATTAATAAACTTAAAAACAAAAAAACAAAAATAAAAAAATTATTTATAAAGAAACTAAATGAAAAAGATTATAATTATATATGTTTCCAAAATTAATTTTAAATTTGAGATATTTTATTTTTTTGAAATTTATGTAGAATTTATTCTATATATAAAAGTAAAAAAAGTATCTAATTATATGTATTTTTAATAAATGAATTTATCTGGATAGTTATAAAATTTCAAATTTTAAAATAATTTTGTCTTCTATAAAAAAATATTTTGATATTTTTTTTCAAAATTACAATTTTGAAATTTCAAAAAGATTTTATGTGCAAGTATAATCACAATAAACAAATAATAAATTAATATCAATTTAAAGATTTGAAATAATTAATACAAACTAGTAAAAAATCTAATTTTTTTTAAAATAATTAAATTAATAATATTTTCTAATTAATATTTATTAGAGAAAGACTAAATTTTTAAAAGAATTGTAAAATTATTTAATTGACTAAAATTTACAATAATTTAATCACTAGTCAAAAATTTATAAAACCTACATCTATTTGATACTCGATAAGCAGTGTTGTCAAATTTGCATGTCCTTAGCTTTTTCGACTGTTTCTACCCTTAAATAATTTATAAATAAATATTAAAACTTTATAAATATATATAAAAATTAATTTTAAATAACTTTAATTAATAGATCAAAGTAAATTTTTATAATAAAATTTTGTATTATTTATATTTTTAAAAAAAATAATTTTTGTTTCAATATTGTCCTGTAGTGTTCCTTGATAATACTACCGATAGGTATAGATTTTATAAATTTTCAACTAATGAATAATAATTACAAATTTTTTTATTTATTTATAAATTATTACAAATCTTTTTATTAATTTACAAATTTTTTCATTTATTGTTATTTATTTATTTTTTTATTTATTTGTATTAAAAATTTTGTATATTTTTGTTTATTCGATTAATACTACATCCGGAATTATATAGAGGCGTTCTAGGACGCTATATATACGAAACGTCTGGAGAATGCACTAGAACGGTGTGTTCTAGTACGCTATATATACGAAACGTTTGAAGAACACACTAGAATGGTACGTTCTAGTACGCTATATATACGAAACGTTCGGAGAACGCACTAGAACGGTGCGTTCTAGTACGCTATATATACGAAGCATTCGGAGAACGCACTAGAACGGCATATTTAATACGCTATATGAACGTAGGTGGTGTTCGTAGGACGCTATAGATCGGTGTATTTTAGATGCACTAGAACGTTTATATTTAATTCCTGATGTACATCAGTAAATTTTTTTAAACGTAAGCCTTCGAAGTCCTTCACTCCGTTAACCTTCGAATACCTCTAACATAAACGTAATATTTACGAAGGTTATTGGTACCGAAAACCTTCATTTTNATTTATATTTTTAAAAAAAATAATTTTTGTTTCAATATTGTCCTGTAGTGTTCCTTGATAATACTACCGATAGGTATAGATTTTATAAATTTTCAACTAATGAATAATAATTACAAATTTTTTTATTTATTTATAAATTATTACAAATCTTTTTATTAATTTACAAATTTTTTCATTTATTGTTATTTATTTATTTTTTTATTTATTTGTATTAAAAATTTTGTATATTTTTGTTTATTCGATTAATACTACATCCGGAATTATATAGAGGCGTTCTAGGACGCTATATATACGAAACGTCTGGAGAATGCACTAGAACGGTGTGTTCTAGTACGCTATATATACGAAACGTTTGAAGAACACACTAGAATGGTACGTTCTAGTACGCTATATATACGAAACGTTCGGAGAACGCACTAGAACGGTGCGTTCTAGTACGCTATATATACGAAGCATTCGGAGAACGCACTAGAACGGCATATTTAATACGCTATATGAACGTAGGTGGTGTTCGTAGGACGCTATAGATCGGTGTATTTTAGATGCACTAGAACGTTTATATTTAATTCCTGATGTACATCAGTAAATTTTTTTAAACGTAAGCCTTCGAAGTCCTTCACTCTGATAACCTTCGAATACCTCCAACATAAACGTAATATTTACGAAGGTTATTGGTACCGAAAACCTTCATTTTATTAATAAAACGTAATACTCCGGAGGTTATTGATATCGATAACCTTCAATAACCTTCACTTTATCATAATAAACGTAATACTTGCGAAGGTTATTGGTCCGATAACCTTCAATAACCTTTGAAAACAAAATTATTACAATAACCTCCGACATAAAAAATTTCCTGATGTATTTACATATAATATTAATTAAATAAAAAAAATAGTATAGTTTTATTATAGAATTCTAATTAATAACAAAATTTGTTAAAATTTATTATTCAGAGTATAATATAAGATTTTATATTTTTACTTATAGTGAAAAATAAATTATTATGTGATTTTTATCATTTAAATAACTAAAAATTAATTCCATTAGTTAAAAACTGATTTTATATAATTATTGTTATATGAAAAATTAATCTTATTATTAATATTATTATTAAATTATTATATAAACCCTATAAAAACTACGATATTTAAAATATACTTAAAATATATTTAAAATATATTTCATCAAGTATTTTTTAAGTATTTTTTAAGTATATAAGAAATTACTTAAAATATTGTTATTTTATACTTAAAATATATTTAAAATATATTTCATCAAGTATTTTTTAAGTATTTTTTAAGTATATAAGAAATTACTTAAAATATTGTTATTTTATACTTAAAATATATTTAAAATATATTTAAAAAATACTTAAAAAATACTTAATTTGGGTAATGAGTAAGTATGTTTTAGGTATATACTTAAAATATACTTAAAATATTATTAAAACATATTTAAAATTAAGTATATTTTAAGTATATACTTAAAACATACTTACTCATTACCTAAATTAAGTATTTTTTAAGTATTTTTTAAATATATTTTAAATATATTTTAAGTAGTTTTTTATGAATACAATTAAGTATATTTTAAGTATATTTTAATTTATTTTAATAATATTTTAATAATATTTTAATTATATTTTAAGTATTTTTTAAGCATACGTATTTCTTATAGGAAAAATTATTATTGTTTCAAACTTATAATAGTTTTTATTTTCTAGTTAAGTATAAGCTATTAATTTTTTTTAATTTATACAAATAGATAAAGATAATGTTTTTAATTATTTTTACAAGTCCTTAATATTACAAATTTTTTAAATAGAATTATGATACAAATCTTTAATTCTATAATTAATTGTAAATTTTTGTATAATAATAAAGTATACATTCAAAAATCTTTATACATGTTAAAACTATTAAATTGAGTATACTTGCACACTAAATTATTTTGGAATCCCAAAATTGCAATTTTGAAAAAAAAAGTCAAAATAATTTTTTATAGAAGATGAAATTATTTTACTTAAAACCTGAAATTTTTTGACTACCCAGATAAATTTCTTGATTAAAGATACATATAACTAGATACTTTTTTTACTTCAATATTGTCAAGCTCAAAAGCTGAATAAGGGTCTGAAGGATAAAAATAAATAAATAATAAAACTAAATCAAATAAACAACTAACTGTTCGCTACGTGAAATCCTATAAATATTAATTCACTACGACACAGAAAGTTAAACAAAAGAAATATATATACAGTGAGTTCTTTGTAGTGAGGAATAGTTTTAACACACCAAGTTAGTTTGTGACTTAGCAAGGCGTGGAGTTTAATTAATAATTTATTTACCAATAATCAATAAGTTATTTGGTATAAGTTATAATTTCACAAGGAAATGATATATGGAATAAATATAAGTTTATTATTATAAATTATAAGAAATAATTTAATGATTACAAGATTTATTAATTCTTAAAGGCAAATTAATAAGGATAAAAGATTAATTAAATTCAAAACTATTCTAAGAAGATTAAAACCTAAGAGAATTGGAACTTCCGCCTTTTAAACCTAGGGCAAATTCTCTTCATATTTATATCCTTTTGCCCTCCTAATTATCTTGGCAGATCAATTTCAGGTTCGTATAACATTTGATTTTATCCTAGTAACAGGTGATCATACCAGGTTAGTCATCTAGGTTAGTCACCTAGGTTAGTCACTTAGGTGAGTCACCTAGATGATTCACCTTACACATTAATTCGTATTACATTTTAAGTAAATAAATAATAAACTATAGATAAATAAATATAAATAATAAATAATAGATAAAAATACAAATATAAATAAATAAATATAATATAAATGAATATAATAAATATATAAATAAATCAATTGTAACTATTTTTAACGTCACAATATATAGAATAGATTCTGCATAAATCTCAAAAAGATGAAATACCTCAAAAATCCAAAATCAATTTTGGGAACATGTATAGAATTAAGTCAGACACAATTAAATTAAGAAAAATTGAAGTTAAGTCAAGACAAATTTTAATTTTTACTGGTAACTGATATAATTAATTAAGTCAAATGAATTAAAAATTCATCAGGAAATTTTTTATGTCGGAGGTTATTGCAATAATTTCGTTTTCAAAGGTTATTGAAGGTTATCGGACCAATAACCTTCGCAAGTATTACGTTTATTATGATAAAGTGAAGGTTATTGAAGGTTATCGATATCAATAACCTCTGGAGTATTACGTTTTATTAATAAAAATGAAGGTTTTCGGTACCAATAACCTTCGTAAATATTACGTTTATGTTGGAGGTATTCGAAGGTTATCGGAGTGAAGGACTTTGAAGGCTTACGTTTAAAAAAATTTACTGATGTTGAAATTTTAAGAGTTGAGTAAAGATCAAATTAATTTTGATGACATGCATAATGTATTTATTACTGTCATATTTTTTGAATATGATTTCCTAATATGTAGAAACCATTTACTTAAGCTACTCCAGTATCACTAGAAATTTTTTGTGAAAATGTGACATTTCACTATTTCACATAGGATAAATTTTGATTGGACTATAATTTAGTGGGTGATCAGAAATATTTCGCATGTTGGATATCTGTAAGACCTAATGGATAGATAAATAAATGGGGGGACAACTTATGATTATACATATATAGTGATTGACGCCAAAATTGAAGTTAAGAAATTCAGGTAACACGGACGNATTCGTATTACATTTTAAGTAAATAAATAATAAACTATAGATAAATAAATATAAATAATAAATAATAGATAAAAATACAAATATAAATAAATAAATATAATATAAATGAATATAATAAATATATAAATAAATCAATTGTAACTATTTTTAACGTCACAATATATAGAATAGATTCTGCATAAATCTCAAAAAGATGAAATACCTCAAAAATCCAAAATCAATTTTGGGAACATGTATAGAATTAAGTCAGACACAATTAAATTAAGAAAAATTGAAGTTAAGTCAAGACAAATTTTAATTTTTACTGGTAACTGATATAATTAATTAAGTCAAATGAATTAAAAATTCATCAGGAAATTTTTTATGTCGGAGGTTATTGCAATAATTTCGTTTTCAAAGGTTATTGAAGGTTATCGGACCAATAACCTTCGCAAATATTACGTTTATTATGATAAAGTGAAGGTTATTGAAGGTTATCGATATCAATAACCTCTGGAGTATTACGTTTTATTAATAAAAATGAAGGTTTTCGGTACCAATAACCTTCGTAAATATTACGTTTATGTTGGAGGTATTCGAAGGTTATCGGAGTGAAGGACTTTGAAGGCTTACGTTTAAAAAAATTTACTGATGTTGAAATTTTAAGAGTTGAGTAAAGATCAAATTAATTTTGATGACATGCATAATGTATTTATTACTGTCATATTTTTTGAATATGATTTCCTAATATGTAGAAACCATTTACTTAAGCTACTCCAGTATCACTAGAAATTTTTTGTGAAAATGTGACATTTCACTATTTCACATAGGATAAATTTTGATTGGACTATAATTTAGTGGGTGATCAGAAATATTTCGCATGTTGGATATCTGTAAGACCTAATGGATAGATAAATAAATGGGGGGACAACTTATGATTATACATATATAGTGATTGACGCCAAAATTGAAGTTAAGAAATTCAGGTAACACGGACGGTGTTACCGTAGTAATATTGTAGTAGTCATATCTTAATTATTATTATATATTATTGACTTATATTATTTATTATTTTATTATTATCTTTATATTTAGTTAGTACTTATTTATTTATTTATTTATATTCTTATCTGTAATACGAAAGACAAATTGATTTACAAATATGTAGTTGTGTAGTGTAACTGTGTCCTGTAATAGATTTACCATAGTTAGTAGTAAATTAATATGTAGATCATGTATTACGAGGACCCAAAGGACCTAAAGGACCTAAAGGACCCAAAGGACCCAAAGGACCTAAAGGACCTAAAGGACCTAAAGGATCCAAAAAATAGTTATATAAAGGATGGATTTTGGCCTGAGGCAAAGGCAGTCAGTTTATAGTTAGATTTAGAATTCGTTAGTTTAGGATTCTATCCTTTAATTAGGAAGCCTTTTGTAACTAATTTATTTGTAAATTAGTCTCTTTTGTATTTTGCAATTACCATTAATAAAGGTTATTATTACCTTGAAATTATTAGTATTATTGTCTTATTAATAATAACTAAACCTTTTGTATTGAATCGTCTACTTTATCATTTGGAACGCTGTCTCGTGATATTAGTAGTTAACACTAATTAATACACTTATTAACAGTAGTTATTTAACTTCTAGAACTTACCTATTAGTAGTAGTGGTATCTATTTTGACTAATAGTTTCCTTGAATAATATCTTTAATATTATTTCAAGAGTTCCTGTTCATCCCACGTGTTTATTAAGAAGAATAAACCTCCGTTAGTAACAACGGTCATGATATATAAAAAACAATTTTTTTGAAAAAACTTCACAACGAAGCAAAATTATGCAGCTAATCTCAAAAGAATAATTAAAATATGTTAGCTTATTGTAAAGAAAGTAATTTCATCAAAATTTAATTACTATTTATTTACAGAGGCCATTTTTTTAAAAAAAATTTAAATTTTGTAATTTATAATTTATTAAATTTTTATTCTTTCAAGAATTATTTATTTATTTTTTATTTTCACTAAATAAACATTTGTTCTTTCGCTAAAGCTTCTTCCGAAAATGATGTTCTTTTTTTTAAGTGATCTAAAATTAAAAGTACTAAGTTCTTTTTTCTTTTATTTTTTGCATTATCTCCTAGTGCCCATATTAACCACTATAATTCGGTTACTAAAAATATCTTTGAAAAATTCTCTTCTGCATCTTTTAATTCTGCCCATATTTGAAGTTGAATTAGCGCAAGCTTAGGATCTATTGATAAATTAGATTTTTTTATTGTTATATTTTTATTTTCAATTCTATTTAAATTTTGAGTATCGCGATACATAGATTTAAGGTTCTCCCGAAGGCTAGTAGTTCCTTTTTTAGGTATGAGATTGTGAAACCTTCTCCAAGATTTTTGTCTGCTTTTCATATATATAGAAATTATTTGCTCATAAAGAAAATTTCTAATATTATTATCTAATTCTTGTTTTTCTTTATTTCCAGAAATTAGCATATTAGTTGAAATATTAAGAAGATTTTTGAAAGATTCCAACATTGGTACATTTTTTAATAAACTATTACTTATATATTGAAGAATGTTGGGTCCAAATTTTTCGTGCATATCAAATAATAAAAGTACCAAAGATTCCATTTTATACATAAAGCTTAAAAAATCCTTACCAGGTATAATATTTGTGATTTGAGAACAAATATCTTTTTCATAAACTACTTGTTCCGAGCTTAAAACTTTAAGGTGAGCACAAATAATTTTATAATCAGGATGCGCTTTTGTTATATGATCTTTTTTTATAAGCTTATAAATAATCCATTCAACGATATAGGAAAATTTTGATGTCTCTATTGGTTCTAAAGTAATAATTTTATTAAGTGAAAGATTTTTGTCTGCTGAAAAATTGGTATTTGATGTTTCTTCACTAAATGTTATTTTAATAACTCTTTGTAAAAGCAAATATGCAACAAGTCTTTGAAGTATAGAACTTTCTATATTAGCCATTACAAGAAAATCTTGATACCAAACTCCTGAACATTGATAATTATTAAGGTATGCTTCAAGATGAGAACTCCAATTAGCTAACCAGTGTGTTCCTTTCCTCTTCGGAATTGCATTATAAGCAATTTTTTTAATGTTCTTATGCCAATTTTGCAATAATTCGTCAATAGAATTTTTGTAAAGAATTGTTTCTATAATTTTGTGACGTTCGTATTGAAAATTAAAAATTTTAAAATTCTCTTGATAAATATTTTCATCTTAAGAATTCAATGGAATTTCAAGTTCTCCCATAATTAATTCATCATTTAGGATATTTTTAAAAACTCTTTGAGAAAAACTAGATAATTGCGCCAAACGAATAGAGTGTTTTTGATATGTATTTTTATTTTCTTTATCATTTATTGATTTTTTGTCTTTTCTATAGTCTCTATATATATTAATTATTTTTATAAATAAAAAATATTAATTACAATAAAAATAGTAAAAATTAATTTCAATTATATAAATAAATAATCTTTGTGAAACTCAATTTAATTAATTATGTAATTAAATTATTTTATATTCTATCGTACAATTATATTTATCGTACAACAAATTTATCATACAATTATATTCTATTATACAATTAAATAATATTAAATTATCATTTTAAAAATAATAATTTACCTTCTTACTAATGTAGTAATCCCTGTTCCAATATTATCTATGTTTCCATAATTTAAACTCTTTACTTCTGATGAACATAGTGCTGTAATTTTATATTTATTCAAAGCATGCCCATATGAGCTAAGAGTCTGTGTTGATGAATCTCCACCTAATTCACAAATTGTTTCAAAAAAACCTTCTAACAAATCTTGAGAAATTCTTTTTGGTTGAATCATTGAACCGGGATATTTGTTTAGTATAAACTTTAACATCTCAAGGAATCCATCAATTGATAAAATCAAATCTAATTGACATTGAGAAGAAATTCATCCTTTATATCCAATTTTTTGATTTTCTCCATAAATAAACTAGTCACAAATTTCTTTTAGAGTATTTATACATGCATCTTCTAAAGACCAGAAATTAATCTTACTATGTATTATTAGCCTATATTTTCGGAAGTATTTAATAAAATTCTTTAAAATAATTAAATTAACATCTTAATTAATAATTATATCATTAAAAATTGCATTTTATTTTATTTTATAAATTATTTACTCTTGTTCCTTCGGATATCTCTTTAAGTTCAACAATAGATGCTAGTGCATCTTCAACTTCTTTTGACAATGTTTGCTCAGTAAGATCAACACGCATTTTACTCCATAAAGTAAGCCATATATGTCGTTTGGTAAGTTTTTTAGCCCTAGCTGTTGCATGTTTAATTGAATTTTCATAAACACATTTTATATGCCACCAGCTAACTTCTTTTTTATTAAACATTATTTCACGAGAATTTTTTTCGCCGGTATGACTTTTTGATAAATTGTTTCTAAGTTTTTTAAAAACATGAGTAGGGTTACTAATAAAAAACCAGTTCTCGCCAGTAATAGGGTTTATTGTTTTGTGAATTGTTGAAAGTTCATGTGTGTTGTAGACAGGTCGAAGAAAATCACTAATACATTGATTAAAAATTTTCCATTTTTCTATATTCTCGGGAATTTCTACAATTAGATCAAGTGAATCATAATTAACAATTTTTGCTAAATACCATTGGCTGTCCTTTGGACTTTTAAACTCGCACATATCATTAATATTCCATTCTAATTTTGGTGGCATCGGTGGACGAATAAATGTTTGTTCAATATTAAATATTCCGGAATCATTATTTTCAAGTGGAATTACAGTAAAAATTATTTTTTCTAAATTACATTCTATAATTTTTGCTGCATAAAAGGATTTTTTATCTTTACTAAAATTAACTTCTACAATATCTCCACTTGTCCATTTTAATGCATACCAATCAAAACTTTTAATATGTGTTCTATTTTCTCCTGCGCCATCACAAATAGAACCAATTGTTTTTATTCCTATACATTCTAATCTTGCAGCCAAATCAAAAATTATAGTATTTAAGTTATGTACTGTTATAGTATTGATTCTATAATAAGATATCAGAAAAGCAAAATTATGAGTTATTAAATGCCACATGAATTGATGAACTTGTGTAGAGAGATTATATTTGCATGAATTAGAAATAGATATTTTTTCTATTAGTGTTAATTCCATTTCATGTTGACATTCATGTACAAATTCTTGAAATTCTTGTATTTCATTTTCAAAATCTAAATATCCTACATAACAATTCCTACGTTGATTCCATAATAATCCTGTATTAAATTAAAATAAAATAATTATTTTTAAAGAATATATTTTAACATAATTATAAATATATAAAATTTTTACCTTTCTGAATTTTAAATGAATCATGTGAAAAAAATCCAATTCTCCTGTATCCCCAAATCTTATTTATAATACATCAATAATTTTTATATAACGTTATATAACGTTCTATGGATGGAACGTTCGTATTGCGTTCTAGAACGACACCTACGTACTAGAACGTAACGTTCTAGTACGCTATAAATACGTACCGTTTATACTACGTTTAATGAACGGTGTATATATAACGTTATATATCGCCGTTTTAGAACGTATAACGAACGTTTCGTATTAATAACGTTGTATATCGGTGTTTATTATCGTTAGTCAGTATGGTACGAAATGTTCGTTTTTACGCGATATATAATGATATTTAAAGCATCGTTTAATAACATAGACGAGCAGAACGTATTTATTGTGATCTAGAACGTCGGATTAATTGCTTTAATATTTTTTTTATTAAATTTATCGTTAAATAACGTTTTTTAATTTAATTTATTCGTTTTTTTCAAAAATTACACTTTTTTTGAATATAAAATTTAATTTCAATCTTTATTATTTTCTTTTATTAACTATTATTTTACTTTTATTATAATTATTACATGAAATATATAAAAAAATATTATTTCGTTATGAATTTTTTAAAATATTAAAGTAATAAACATCATTTTTCATTCCATATCACTTTCATCTATATTGTATTCGTCCAAATTTATATCGTTTTCTTCATTAGAGTCAATATAAATTACGCCATCATCTTCGTTGTCTTCATTCATATTGTCATTGTTATCCTTTTCGAATTCTGAGGCGGATCCTGAGGATGATTCTGATTCTGATGATGAAATATAGATATTTCCATTTTCGATTTTATCCTAAATTATAACGATATTTAATGTTTTTTTTTGTTTTTCTGGTGTCTTCAATAAATTAATATAAAACTTACTATATATTTTCTGATTTTTGATTTCATGATTACGTCTTTTATTTGTATACCTCCATTATCGGGATTAAGAGTTATTTCAATACTCCTACGGCAAACGCAAGGAGGTATTTTGTTTTCTTAGCGGGATTTGTAAAAGCTTTTTGTAATATTCTATTACACCATGTTAGTTTTTCATCGTCATCGTCTTCATTTATCTTTTTATGTAATTTTTTGAATGCTTTTCTAACTTTTTCTTTTTTTTTCCAATCCATTATTTCTTTTCCGTCGCGCTGGTATTAATACTTGGTAATGAATCTTCGCCAAAGGAAGAAAATATTGACGATTTAATTTTGGCAACAATATTGCCCCTCTTTGATCGAAGTTTCAATAGCAACTATATTATAAAACGTTATTTATCGTCATTTTTTATTAAATGTCATTTAATATAAAGTAAATTATTAATTAAATTATATACCTTACTATGAATACTTTTTTCAAAATACGAATTCCATCTTTTTTCCGAATATTTTGCAAGAAATCCGGGATTGGTCGAATTTATGTAGTTCTTTGTTTCTTTTTTTAATTTTTCTGAGTCCGGGTACATATCTGTTTCTATAAATGGTTCCGATACAATATTGGCTATCTCCTGTATAAAATATTTATAATTAATTTTTATTTATATATATAGAAAATAAAGTATAACAAAATTCTTACATTTAAATATAATTCTTCCGATTTCTTCTGTTCTTTCGAATTATTTGAATCATTTCCATTTTTTTTTATTTCGGTAATGTCTCTTTTTATTTCAGTTATGTCTTTTTTTATTTCTAGTAGTGTATTCATTATTTTTTGATTCGTTTTTTCATCTAAATTGTAGAAATTCAACATTAATTATCTTATAATATATTTAATTATTTTCAAAACCGATATATAACGTTTATTACCCCCAAATTTATTAGTTTGCTTTTTTTTGTTAGCTTCATCCAATGAAGATGATGATTGGGATTTTCTTTTGAAAATTGGAAAAGATGCGGATTGAGTTGATGCAGTAGGAGTTGATGCAGTAGGAGTTGATGCAGTAGGAGTTGATTCAGTAGGAGTTAATTCAGTAGGAGTTGATTCAGTAGGAGTTGATGCGGTAGTAGTCGATGCAGTAGTAGTTGATGCAGTAGTAGTTGATGCAGTAGGAGTTGATGCAGTTGGAGTCGATGCAGTTGGAGTTAACGTGGTAAGAGTTGAAGCGGAAGATTTTGATTTTGTTGGGATTGATTTTGATGTTGATTTTGATGTTAATTTTAAAGTTGATTTTGTTGTTGCTATTGATCTTGATGCCGAAGTAGGAGTTGAAATTGACGTTGATGATGTCGCCGTTGCTTCTTTATTGTTATTGTTGATTTTNTAGTTAGTTGAAATTGAAAAAAAAAATTTTTGAAAATTAAAAAAAAAGTATTTTTGAAATTAGACTTTTAGCAAAAAAAAATCGAGAATATTACGTTATATAACGTTTTTTTTCGATGAAAAATTTAATATATTTTTTTATTATATTTAATATACATAATGTAAATAAAGGATTTTTGTAATTACTTGGCATCATATTGTAAAATTATGAAAGTGAAACAAAAAAAAAGTAATTATTAAATGAGTGTATAAGATAAAAAATTTCGAAACTTAGTTTGAAATTTTTCACTTAAAGTTATCCCTTCATTTTTTGTGGTAAGTAAACAACCTTTATAAGGTAGGGGTTTAAATAGTATTTTATCATTTGATTAATCGATAATGCAGATCATTCCTGATCATGCATATATAGATCTGCATAACAGTATAAACAATGGTTTATATGTAATACGGAATATTTTATTTTTAATCTGATTTTCTCACCAATTTGATAATCTATTCCCAACAAATTCCTTCTATAAAATGTACATATGGGGTTCCTTCCTTTAATGTAGTGAGGAGTAGTGAGGAGTATCATGTTATAAATTAAATTCCTTCTATATAACTTGTTTCACGGCATTTTCTTTCTTTGTTTGAGGTGTTATGTTATTTTCAAATAAATATGTTACGAATATTTTATGATTTATGAACTTCCTTTTGAAGAATTCTCATTATCTTTAATTAAATAAATGTTTAATATATTAGAAAAAAAATGATAATCATTTAACATATAACGTTGTATTACGTTTTAAATTAATAATAAACGAGTAATTTTCAAGTAATATTAAATTTCATTAAATAATGATTATAATTTATAACATTAAAGTATTTAAATGAACCAAATTCAATTCATTTTATTAATCATTCCTNTTCTGAAGAAATTCAAAATGAATTTGATATAATTACGCCTGAGCAAGATGTAATCAATATTAATGAAATATCATAAAATTTGTTATATAATATTATTAATTTTTTAATAATTCATTATTTATATAGGATAATAGCGAAGATAATCGAAATAATGAAATAATTTATATATCGGATGATGAACCTATGTTTAGTTCAAGAAGCAACGAAACCAGTGACATTATGCAAGGTGTGTGAAAATTTCTTATTATAATCTTTCGATTATTATCAAATATATGTAACCAATATAAATTATAAAGTTGAAATAGATGAACTTCCGCAAAGTATGAATAGCCTAACATTTGAAGAATTCGCATCCATACGATATGAAGAGCCTGCATCCAGAGAACCCGAATTTGAAACTGATGAATCCAAATCCAAATCTGATGAAACAGAAACCGAAACCGAATCTGAATCCAAATCTGATAAAACCGAATTCGAATCAGATAAAACTGATAATGAATCTGACGAATCTGAAGAATCTGAATCAGCAGAAGAAGAAACTGAAACCATACCAAAATTTCCAAACAATACCTATTCTGATTTAATGACATTAATTATCCAACATAACCTAAATAATAAA
>PQFF01000519.1:1163-149056 GCA_003547095.1 Diversispora epigaea | reverse complement strand
CCGGAAACGCAATAATACGTTTTTTTAATAAACATTCAAACCTACCGACATCACCTCTTCCCAAAAACATAGAACAAGGAAGAAAACTAATGGATAGGATGAAATTAATTAACTTATTAAACAAAGAAAAAGTAATTTTAAAATATAATAACAAAGATTATAT
Organism: Diversispora epigaea; assembly: GCA_003547095.1. NCBI lineage: Eukaryota > Fungi > Glomeromycota > Glomeromycetes > Diversisporales > Diversisporaceae > Diversispora > Diversispora epigaea. The sequence goes on along the minus strand of PQFF01000519.1, from coordinate 148,893 downwards.
CATATATTATCGGCCTATAATAAATTGTATTAAAAACATTTTATCAATAAAAGATATACATAAATATATAACATTTAATTTTAAAAATGATCAGGTAATTAATTTTAACAATATAATATAATAAATTATTATTTTCTAACGTTATATACCGTTTTATAGACAAATAATAATAGAAATTACAATGAGCAATACACCTCCAATTGGTGGGCACGAACTGAAAAAACTTTACCAACTGGTTCATATCTATTATCAATCATATTATATTCTGACGCTTCAACAACTGACTCTCTTGGAAAAAATACCTTGCATCCAATTTTTGTAACTCTAGGCAATATCATAACATGGCGTAGAAATAAACCGGATGTAAAACAATTATTAGCATATCTTCCTATTATAAAAGCAAAAGATGATACTCAAAAAATATCCGAAGAACATAAAAATATAGTCCGTAGAACTTTTCATAAATCTCTCAAATTTTTGTTGTCTTCGTTATATGACGATAATGGCATAGAATTAGAATTAAATAATAGTATATTTTGGTGTTTCCCTAGAATTTCTATGATAATTTCTGACTGGCCCGAAGTATGCACATTTGCATTAACATATAAATCAACGAAATCAAATTACCCCTGTCATTTTTGCCTCGTTTCCAAGGAAGATTTATCAAATATAAACTTAAATAGCAATCAAATAGAACCAAGATCTCACAATAATATGAAATTATATTATAAAAATAATACGGGAAAAAACGTTAGTATCGAAAACGTACGAAATTTTTTTTGGAGTGTCCCGTAAGTATGGAATTTTATAATTTTGAATTTTATAATTTTAAATAAAATAATAAAAGTATTAATCAAAATTTAAAATTTAATAGGAATATCAACATATATGCTGCTACAGTACCCGATAGAATGCATCACCTTGATCTTGGCCTTTTCCAACATCAATTAAACTTTACAAAAATTTTAATTAATAAACAATGTGGAAAATCCTTTATCGATAAAATGAATAATCGCGTTAAATTAATTCCCCGCTATAAAGATCTAAAATCGTTTCCCAACGGTTTTTTACATCTTGCCTTACTTACCGCTTCAGAATATCGGAGCCTTATGAAAATAATGATTTTTATTGTAGACAAACTCTACGAAGATTCCGGAAGTCCGAATTTTATTAAAAATAACAAAATTACTGAAGTATATTTAAAATGGAACAAAATGTATTTATTATCAAGAAAAGAAAATTATGAAGAATCTGATGTAACTCTTCTGTAGGTAACAATATATATCTTTATATAATATTTTAATTCGTTGTATAACGATTTTTATTAAAATTTTTTCTAAATAATTTCAGGAATCAATAAATGAATGAACAAAACTTTTTATTGAACTATTTAAAGAACATTCAAAATCTGAGCTTCAATTCCCTAAATTACATTCGTGGGTGTTCCATATTTGCTCTTCAATTCGTGAATTTGATGCCATTAATGGGTATACAACAGAAACATATGAAAGCCTCCATAAAGATTATGTCAAAAAGCCTTATAAATTAACAAATAAAAAAGAAATTGAAAAACAAATAATGAAAATTGTAAGTATTCTTTTTTGGTAAAAATCGTTATATAACGTTATTAAATTTATATTAACACATTTTTCTTTAGATTCGTCGCAAAGCCATCATAACAGAAAGTTCCTCAAAAGAAATACCAAAAACCCCAATAGCATTAAAATATTCAAAAAAATTATATGAATTTTGTATACAAAATGCTGAAATTTATATTCAAACAAGAATGAATGACCCGGACCTCGAAAAAGAAATGAAACTTGGCTTTGAAAAATTTTTGGAGTGTTTAGATGTATATCTAGAAATCTATTATAAAAATCTATCTGAACACGAAAAAATTGATATGATATTTCATATATATGGTGGTGTGACGTTAAAATTTGGTTCAATAATGCGTGCTACAAATAAATTCCATAAAAAACCTATATTTAGTAATATTGCAGTTGAAATGAATGCAGATGAAATCTTTGAATACACATCAGATAANATAAAATTATATTAAAAATTATTTATAACGTAATATTACGATTTTTAATAATATACTTACAAAATTTATTTTAATTTGTTTTTTTAATAAATTTTCGGAAATCATAATCCCCTTGACATCGGGATTCAAGAAAAGTTGAGCGATTGCGACACCCCACGCAATGTGCATATTGGAAATCCTCTTCTTAGATTTCCAAACTCTCTCTAAAATAACCTGCACGTATGTGCGGTCTTCAGAAAAAACGTCAAAGAGCTTGTGGTAGGCATCTTTAACTCTTTGATCTGATTTCCATGAATTAATCTCCGCCGGGGAGGATTGGAAATCAATGCGAGGGAGTTGGGATTCCTCAAAGATTTCAAAAATTGCTGATTTGACTCGGGAAGCGATTCCACCCCTCATTTCCCGAAGTTTTTCCAGCAACTATTATTAAAAATATTTAATATAAAAAAATAAAACGACATATAACGTATTTTATTTAATAAATATTTCTTACTTTTGCTTTTATTCTTTTGAATAATTTTGAGTGGTGTTGCGAATCCATTGATTCAGAAATATCCGGAAAATTTTTTCGTATAACGTGCTCGGTTTCATCGACCAAATCCTTCGTAAAAGGAAATATATTTGCTTTAAATATATTTTTGGCGACTCGGTTTATTACATCCTTATTTGTTAAAATTATCATAAATATTAATATACTATATGCTAAAATATAACGTTACAATTCGATTAAAAATAATTACTTTCGAAAAATCCGGATCGTTGTTTATTTCGGNCTCGTGCAGTGGTATGATTTCACATCATCGGTAAATCCATATTTATACGAATGCCCATTATTAGAAAAAACAAATATATTTAATTTAATAGAAATAGAAGCAATAAACGATATAATACATATTATTCCACGTTTTATTGATAATAATGAATTTTTAGTTAATAAATTTTTATTTTAAATTTAATAAATAGATAATAAATGATAAATGTATAAATAATAATAATAAATAATAATAATGTTATAATAATGTTATATTAAATAATATAAAAATTGTATAGCGTTATATGACGCATTTCTATTGTTCCGCTACAATTTCAGCACGTTCTGTATCACCACCAGTTGTATCACCTTCTTCTTCTCCTGAACGTTGTCGACTTTCTCGCCAACCTTCTTGGGAATGTTGTCGACGACTTTCTCGTCGACCTTCTCGTGCACGTTGTCGACCTTCACCTTCATTATTGAAAAATTCTGGAAGAAGACGTGAAGGAGAAGTTAAAGGGGGAGAAACACGACCAGGAGAAGGAGCATGACTGGAAGAAGGAACATGACCTCGTGAGGTTTTTCTCCTTTTCGGACTTTTTTCCTCTTCTTCTTCTTCTTCAGATTCCTCTTCCGAAGTTTCTTCCGCATCCAACTCCCCTTCTTCAGGCCTTAATGGCCGTTTTTGTTGAAGTTTCCGCTAAAAAATATAAAATTATATTAAAAATTATTTATAACGTAATATTACGATTTTTAATAATATACTTACAAAATTTATTTTAATTTGTTTTTTTAATAAATTTTCGGAAATCATAATCCCCTTGACATCGGGATTCAAGAAAAGTTGAGCGATTGCGACACCCCACGCAATGTGCATATTGGAAATCCTCTTCTTAGATTTCCAAACTCTCTCTAAAATAACCTGCACGTATGTGCGGTCTTCAGAAAAAACGTCAAAGAGCTTGTGGTAGGCATCTTTAACTCTTTGATCTGATTTCCATGAATTAATCTCCGCCGGGGAGGATTGGAAATCAATGCGAGGGAGTTGGGATTCCTCAAAGATTTCAAAAATTGCTGATTTGACTCGGGAAGCGATTCCACCCCTCATTTCCCGAAGTTTTTCCAGCAACTATTATTAAAAATATTTAATATAAAAAAATAAAACGACATATAACGTATTTTATTTAATAAATATTTCTTACTTTTGCTTTTATTCTTTTGAATAATTTTGAGTGGTGTTGCGAATCCATTGATTCAGAAATATCCGGAAAATTTTTTCGTATAACGTGCTCGGTTTCATCGACCAAATCCTTCGTAAAAGGAAATATATTTGCTTTAAATATATTTTTGGCGACTCGGTTTATTACATCCTTATTTGTTAAAATTATCATAAATATTAATATACTATATGCTAAAATATAACGTTACAATTCGATTAAAAATAATTACTTTCGAAAAATCCGGATCGTTGTTTATTTCGGTAAGAAGCTCGATATTTTTGAGCCTCTTTTTAATTTCTGCATTATCGTTCAAAAGTGAATCCATTTTCTTTTCAAATAATTCAAATTTTCTTATTAATCGATTAATAGAATCTGTTGAAACATTTTAAAATTGTAAAAATTGGTTTAATAATAATATTGATATATTAATAAGTAAAATGTATGAATATTTAATTACTAGTTTCCGTTCTAGTTGTAGTTGTNATTCATATTGTAGCTATTTTTAATCATCATTAAAATTATTAAATACATAAGGTAGAGGAGGGTATTATAATGCAAGTAGGTAATGTGACGTGTTATATAATAATACATATAATACATCATAATATTACCAGCGTCATAATATCTTCCTTAAGATAAAGCATCCAATAATTTAAAAAGACATTATAAATAAAAGATAATTTGAAAAACAAATAATAAAAATTTTTATATATAACTTTTTACAATAATAATAAATATAAACGTTATATATCAATCTATAACATAGTGTATTACAGTTAATAACTATAAGAATTGATAACTTTATATGACGAAATGCATCGCTATTTTTAATCATCGTATTTAATACATAAAAGATAAAGCATCTAATAATTTAAAAAAAATTATTAATATAATCATTAAATTATTAAATACATAAGGTAGAGGAGGTATTATGACAGAAAGTAGGTAATGTGACGTGTTATATAATAATACATATAATACATAATAACATCAGGAAATTTTTTATGTCGGAGGTTATTGTAATAATTTTGTTTTCAAAGGTTATTGAAGGTTATCAGACCAATAACCTTCGCAAATATTACGTTTATTATGATAAAGTGAAGGTTATTGAAAGTTATCGATATCAATAACCTCTGGAGTATTATGTTTTATTAATAAAAATGAAGGTTTTCGGTACTAATAACCTTCGTAAATATTACGTTTATGTTAGAGGTATTCGAAGGTTAACGGAGTGAAGGACTTCGAAGGCTTACGTTTAAAAAAATTTACTGATGAATGCGTCATATTACCTGCGTCATATTACTGCGTCATAATACATTCCCCTACATTATGAAAGATAAAACATCCAATAATTTATAAATAAGATAATTTCAAAAAAACAAATAATAAAATTATAGGGAAAATGGTTTTATTTTTGTATTAAATATTCATTATATTTAAGAAAACTCCTGCTACATGTGACAAAAAAGAAATATGATGTCTTTGGTTATATGTCGTGACAAAAAAAGAAATATAATGTTCTTTGTTATGCTCCGAACAAAAAAAATAATAATAAATATAATAGATCTATAATAGTGTATTGCAAACTTTAAGAGTTAATAACTATAAGAATTGATAACTTCATCAGTAAATTTTTTTAAACGTAAGCCTTCGAAGTCCTTCACTTCGATAACCTTTGAATACCTCCAACATAAACGTAATATTTACGAAGGTTATTGGTACCGAAAACCTTTATTTTTATTAATAAAATGTAATACTCCGGAGGTTATTGATATCGATAACCTTCAATAACCTTCACTTTATCATAATAAACGTAATATTTGCGAAGGTTATTGGTCCGATAACCTTCAATAACCTTTGAAAACGAAATTATTACAATAACCTTCGACTTAAAAAATTTCCTGATGTTTTATAGAATACACACTAGTATCAGATTAATAATGTTCTGGACTATACTTGCATGCAAAATTATTTTGGGGCCCCGAAATTGCAATTTCGGGGAAAAAAGTTGAAATAGTTTTTCATAGAAGACGAAATTATTTTACTTAAAATCCGAAATTTTTTGACTACCCAGATTTATTCTTTGACTGAAGATACACATAACTGGATATTTTTTTTACTTCCATATATAGAATAGATTCTGCATAAATCTCAAAAAGTCGAAATACCTCAAAAATTCAAAATCAATTTTGGGAACATGTATATTCTGGACCGCCACAACAAAAGGGTTTTCAGTACTTTTTTAAAATCTTATAAAAATATTATTTCTCGAAAAATCAGATATAAATCAATAAAATTTAAAAAAAAGCGCTGGAAACTCCTTTATGCTGTGGTGGTCCCCATATAACGTTATTAATACTAATATTTCGTATAAAGTTATAGAATAATACATTATATAACACTATTAATATGTATCGTTTGAAATGCATTCTACAGTTTGCAAAACGTACTAGAACGATCCGTTATATAACGTTATTTATTCTTATCGTTCGTAGAACGTTGTAGAACGGATCGTTCTAGAACGTAACGTTCGAAATACGCAATAAACCGGATCGATCTAGAACGTTATTAATACTGATAGTTCGCAAAACGTACTAGATCGATCCGTTATATAACGTTATTTATACTTATCGTTCGTAGAACGTTGTAGAACGGATCGTTCTAGAACGTAACGTTCGAAATACGCAATAAACCGGATCGANTACTAATATTTCGTATAAAGTTATAGAATAATACGTTATATAACGCTATTAATATGTATCGTTTGAAATGCATTCTACAGTTTGCAAAACGTACTAGAACGATCCGTTATATAACGTTATTTATTCTTATCGTTCGTAGAACGTTGTAGAACGGATCGTTCTAGAACGTAACGTTCGAAATACGCAATAAACCGGATCGATCTAGAACGTTATTAATACTGATAGTTCGCAAAACGTACTAGATCGATCCGTTATATAACGTTATTTATACTTATCGTTCGTAGAACGTTGTAGTACGGATCGTTCTAGAACGTAACGTTCGAAATACGCAATAAACCGGATCGATCTAGAACGTTATAAATACGTATCGTTTGTAGAACGTTGTAGAACGGATCGTTCTAGAACGTAACGTTCGAAATACGCAATAAACCGGATCGATCTAGAACGTTATAAATACGTATCGTTTGTAGAACGTTGTAGAACGGATCGTTCTAGAACGTAACGTTCGAAATACGAAATAAAACGGATCGATCTAGAACGTTATTAATACGTATCGTTCGTAGAACGTTGTAGAACGCCTCTATATAATTCCTGATGTAAGATTAGATAATAATTGATCCACAATTTTATTTTGCCATCCAGTTTTTTGTTCGCATTCATTAATGTAACTTTTTAAAATAGAAATTGATGGTAATCGTACAATTTCTTTTATTGTATTATAACCTGCTTGACCCGATTTACAATATACTGATATTGCCGAACGTAAAAACCTTAATATAAAAAATATTAAATAATTAAAATTATTTATTAAGTATTTATTAAAAATATTTTAAAATTTACATACATTGAATGATATCGAGTTCCATTTAATTTTGTAGATTGTACACGAATTAATTCTTATAAAATAGGATGAAAATTGGATATATCTATTTTTGTATTTATAACATCATTTGCAACTATATAAGCAATATCTACAATTTCATTTGATGCTTCCTTTTCTTTATTTTGAATTTTTTTTTGAATATAATTTTTTATTTTTTCATTTTGTTCTTTAATTATTTTTCTTTGCAAAATAATTGTTTATACAAGAACCTCTTTAGAAGCATGAATAATTTTTGTAGAATTTACACCAGATGAAATTCTTCTTTGAATTTATTGTAAAGTTTTTTTTAATTTACAACAATTTTCACAAATATTATTTTCTTTTACTATTAGCGTACAATCTATATGTCTATAAATTTGCCCATTTTTTTCTAATAAAGCAAAAGGGGTGTGATCTTTTTCGTTATTAATTAATTGAGTTTCATGAATATGTATTACGTTTTCAAAACCTTTAATTAAATAAATTAAATTATAATTTTATTAATTTAAACTAAATAAAATAATCAAAAAACATACCAACTGTACTTTGTCCACTACATATTTTTACAAAAAAAATATAGCGAATAATATTAACTATGTCATCAATAGATCTTTTTAATGATTTTGTTGAAAAGGAAAGATAAATATCTTGTACTGTTTTTTCAAATACATGAATTTCGCAACTATACAATCCACTTTTAGAATAAATTAATAATTTTTTTTCGGGCTGTTCATCTTTTGTAACAAATCTCAATTCTAAACCTCCAATAATTTCTTGAATTGCAGTTCCACAAAATTCTTGTCCAGGCAATATTTTTTCTTTAATAGATGATAAAATATCTGACATATTTGTTGACAATGTCTTTTTCCAATAAGGTGTATAATTTGTTTTATTTAATAGAGATCCAATTGATAGGTGAGTAGGGTTTTGTTCCAAAAAAATAGTTGCAAGTGCAGATCTATGTCCTTGAAATAATCTTTGAATTTTTAAATTTTTTATCCATTTAGAAAATGTTTCAAATTTACGTTCACTTTTGATACAATACACATATGCTTTTTTTTTTTCCATCATATGTAATTACACCTTTAAAACATTTTTCTAATGTTGGAAAAAAATATATTTCTTTTCCTTTAATATCTGGCTTAATAAGAACAAGTTCTTATAGTGCTTCTAATTTTTTTGGTCGTTTTGAAGATGAAACAGTGTTATTTTCATTGGTACATCTTTTTTTGGACTTTTAAATAAATAAAAATAGTTAATATTTATTTAAAATTATAATAATTATACTTTTTTTTTTACCATTTCAAATTACAATGTAAACTTTTCTATATTTTAAAGGTATTAAAATAGCTGATCTGTTTTTTCTTAAGAAAAAAAATAAATCAAAAATAAAAAATATATATTTTCGTACACGTTAGGACCTTATAATTAGCTGGTTTTTGTTTTTATCGCGTGATTAAATAAAAAACATCTTAAAAATTCCACTTGAATTACGTGAAATATTAATTACTTAGTAATTTATATATGACTTCAGTTTTATCCATATCAGCCAATTTTCGAAATGGAAAATTTGACCCTCAAATCTAGGGTGCAAAATATTAGATCTGTAATATTTTGATTGGCTATCTATTAATATTACATTTAAATGTTGAATATATATCAGATAAAATATTAAATATTAAAATACCAAATATTCCTTTATTTTTTATATTAAATTAAAAAAACACGTCTTTATTTTTTACAAAACATAATCACATTTTTACAAAACGCGATCATATTTTTTTTTTATTTTTGCATTTTTTTTCATGGCATCAGAGAACGAAAACAATAGTGATAAAGAAAATATTGATAATAAGCTTCATATTAAAGAAAATTCCACATATCCTATAGATAATAAAATTTCATATAAAGAATGTATTAACAATGTTACTAGACGTAGTTTTAATTATTTAATAATAAAAGAAGGAGTTTATCCAGATCAACCTAAATTTTTCGCACCAAAAAAAACTGGCAAATCTTACAAAATTTCGTATGATTATGTCGTAGAAACTTCATGGGGACGAGCAACCAAAAAAAGAATAGTTCGATGTGAAATTGATTATAATAATAATACTCATACCTTTCAATTTAAAATTAAATATGGACCAAATTTTGAACAAATTGTTTTTTTAAATAAATTTATCTCAAAAACAACATTTGAACAGGTAAGTATTTATTTGTTATTATTATTTATTATTTTATTATATACTAATTAAAATATTTTTTAGGCTTAAAATTCTGGTTCAAAAACTACTATTTCAGGACCGCTTTTATTTGGCTTGCAATTAAGTAACGTGCAAAAGGAAAGAGAATTAAAGAGAAGGGGAAATTTAATCAAGCCTGCTCTTAATTGTATATCTTCAACACTAGACAAGCGTGCTAAAAAAATCGCAACAAATGTGCAATTAAACTTTAAGAATGATATTAATAAAATATATCATCTATTCGATATAATAAAATTAAAATCAATTGAATTCTTTGTTAATAAAACTGATTATCAAATAAATTATGGTACTAAAAATAGATTAGAAGAAGATAATCATATTCAATCAATGATAAAGGCAGTTGACCGTGGAAAAATATCTAGGGATTCATATTGAAATTTGACAGTAGCTGATAATCACTTGACTCGAGAATATGCAATTTCTAATAGACGAATTGAAATTACAAATCATATGAATCAAATTATTAAACTTTCATTGGTGGATATGAAAGAAAAAGACAATTTAGAAAATATTGAAGTTGAAGAGCTGGATATTACAGATTCAGAAATAGTTCAAGAAATTTTGGATACAATAGGATTAGGTGTTCGCAGAAATATAAAGGATATTTTATACTATATTATTCCAAGTTTACAAAAAGAACAGATTTTGGATTCATCTAATTCAGTTATACATTTGCGCATTTCAGGAGATGGAAGAAATGTAGGACGAAAAATTAAACATGTGATGATAACAGTTATGATTTTAAATTATGAAAATTATCATCATAATCCTAATTATTATTATACAATCGCCTTATATCCAGGTTCAGAAAAATATGATACTGTTAAATTTATATTAGATCCATTTATTGAGGAATTACGTTCTTTAAAAGAAGATGGATTAGAAATAGCAGGAATTTTATGGAAATTTATATTATACTTTAGTTCTGATTGGAAGTTTCTCGCCATATGTCTAGGATTAAATAGTGCTAACTCAAAATATTTTTGCCCTTGGTGTCTATGTTCAAAAAATCAAATTGGAGATTTAAGTAAAGATTGGCATATAGAAAAAAATATAGATGAAATTTCTATCAATTATAACACAATTAATGGTCACATTTTTCCACCAATTTTTAATATGATTCCAATAGATAATATTATTTTTGATGAATTACATGTTTTTTTATGAATTACTGATAGATTGTGGGAATTAATATTATCTGAAATTAAAGAGCATGGTTTATTTAATAATATGACTAGAAAAGTAATATTAGATGAAATGAAGCGGTTAAAAGTATTTTTTCAATTTTGGGAAAATAAGGATTCACATAATTGGGAATATACTTCTCTTGTAGGAGAAGATAAAAAAAAGGTTTTAGAACATTTTAATTTAGAATTATTATTTAGACCTTCTTGTGCAACTTTAATTAGAAAATTATGGGATGAATTTAATTTACTATATTGTGCATTGAAAAATAAAAAAACCAATCTATTAGAATTTAAGAACCAAGCTAAAGATTGGTTAACTTTATTTCTTACTCCTTCATCCGGAAATCCAAATGATTTTAAAAATTTCACAAAAGGATTATACTTACCAAATCAAATAACACCTTATATGCATGCATTGGTATTTCATGGGTGGGAATTTATAAAAAAACACAAACAATGGGGTGTTAAAGCATTTTCATGCTCTGCAGTTGAAAAAAAAAACCATCAGCAAGTTTCAACATTTTTTCGTAAAACATTTAAAAATGGGGGAAATTTATCGAGGAAAAAACCAGCAATACAAGAAATAATGGAGTACGAAAATCGTATTCTTTATTTTAACTATAATTCATTACCCAAACCTAATAAAATTAAAAAAATCTGTATTAAATAAAAATTATTTTATTTAATATTATATTAATAAATATTAATAAATAAAATAAAAGTTTATAAAATGTAAATAAAAGTTTATTATATTTTATTAAATTCAATAATAAAAAAATACAAATTTATTAAAAAATCTGTGATTGCGAAATATAAAAATTAATATGCAAATATCTCGCCTTATTTATATTTCCATTAATTTCTTTAAATGTTTTTTTTTTCCATTTAATTAAAATTTCTCCTCTCAAAAAACGTGGCCGCCTCTTTATTATTTTTTTTTTAATTGATGATTGTAATAATTTTTCAAGAGGATCTATTTCTTCTATTGATTGATTTTGCAAATTATTGTTTCATGAAATTGGGTCTGCGCACACTATATAAGTTACTTGATTTTGAGAATATATCTTTTTCCCCCACTGTTCTGAATTAAAAATACTACTTAAAATTTCGTATGAATTAGAACCTTGAAAAAGACATCTATAAAATCCCTTTGTATTAGAATAGTAATGAATGTGCCCCCAAAAAACAGAAAAAAAAATACTTTCTGTACACAGTATAGTGAGTGTTTTTTTCCCCATACTTCTAAAGCTTGGAGTTAATTTTCTATGAATTTCAGTAACTATAATTTGTTTAAATTCATTTATAGTATTTATTGGAAGTTCATCAAGTTCTTGTTGACGTTGATTATATTGTTGCACATAATATTTGTGCTGTGTCAAGCCCTTCGAGTTTTTGTATTCTTTGCCACAAGTAGAACAGCGAGAAAGAGAGAGTGTTGTTGAAGGCATAGATCAAGCAATTTATAGGATTCGCGTTTCTTAAAAAAAGTTTAATATTAGTAACAAGTATAACAATTACTTTCAACAATGTCAATTGCCCACCTAAATATTCTCATGGGTTTTGAGTCATTCTCATGGGTTTTTACATATAGGCAACTATGTTTTGTTTTGTTTCATGAGGATTATTGAGATCAACCCCCAAAAATTCACTAATCAGAATTATCAGATCCTGTGGTACAAACATTTTTGGAGGTGCTACCTAAGATTTTTAGGGTGTTTTCTGAGGTCAAAATCCGCAAATTAGCTGATATGCATTAATCACTATATATGTGTAACCATAAGTTGTCCCCCCGTTTATTTATCTATCCCCTAGGTAAGACTAATAGTCTTAGACTATGGACCAATGAAATTCAAAAAATATTTGCTCCCCTGATCGAGATTATAATTGTGATCAAGTTACACAAATTAATGATTTTTTTAAATAAATAAAATTCCGACCTTTATTAAAAATGTAAACACCTTTAGTAGTAAATATTATAATCGACGAATAGTTAAAATTAAAGATGTTATCTACAACTAATTTTACAAGTCCTCAAAATTTCAGTACCATTCGTACTACTTTAATTTTATCCGACGGCCAATGTCCACCAAATGTTATGGAGAAAATATTGAATGATAAGTTATATGATCTAATCTTAGGATTGGATTTTTTTGATCGAAAGACACTGGCCACTCCAGCGACCTCAATAGATAATAAAACTTTTGAGTTGACAGAATCGAATCTTAGCAATTTAATTCAGCTTGATCAGTGTTTATGTAAAGATCTAATCCAAAGTTTCAAAGAGGAAAATGTTACGTGGGCTCAATGGAATGATTATGAATTAAAAGAGAAATTGATTCTTTATTATTTTGAAGAACGTAGTAGTTTGATCGAAATTTTATGTAATCTGTTTTTTTCCGCACAAGATCCAGATAAACTCTATCACGATTTAGCAAAAAAAATAGTTCATAGTAATTTGTTAGATAATGGTTTTACGGATCGCATATTTAATCAATTTGAGAGAAAATCAAAACAAACAGTACCTCAAATTTTTTTGAATTCAAATATGGCAAAAATATGGGCAATTCAATCAATTAAAGAACAAAAAATTTTATTGGATCTTCTATTCATACGGTATGCAGTAAATGTTCCTGAACACGAAACACATTTATTATTAAGGTTTCTAAAATTATCATTAAATACAAAATTTGGTAAAGATCAACCAACTGAACAATTCCTTGATGATATTGGAAAGGAATTAGTTATTCAAGTTCATGACCTTAGTCAAATTATTTTAATAACAATACTTTTTGTTGAGTTCAAAGTTGATTTTATATTTCCTTCTTCACATTGTCAAAAACAACCTGCATCACAAGAAGATATTATGCCTATAAATACAATTGCGTTAATAATGGGAAAAGATCAAACTCATGGAATATTTTTGTGGATTTGGTCATCATATTTATCACACCTACAGAATTTTTTTGATGTTACAGGTTGGCCTTATGAATATCAAGCACTTGAAACAAGTGCGAATAATATAATAAGGGAATGTGGAAATAAGGCATTTAATCTTAATGTTATTAATTATATTCTAGGCATTTTAAATGGTCCTTGTTTTCAACCGGATGAACCATACATTACTGGATATAAATTTATATTTAAACAATTCTTTATGTCAATTTTTGAAGCGTATGAAGTAAATTATTTACCGGAATATTATGGACTTATTGAATGTTTTGCACAAGTTTTTGGTGAACATGGACCTAGTCAAAAATTTTGGGAAGATGATTTTGATAATCCAAAACATCGATCTTTATTAGATTTAGCAATAACTAGATTTCCGCAACAATTCTATCCTCTTATACGATTACTTACTGCTCTTGCTTCTGATAGTGTTTCTGCGAAATATGTTTTCGAATTCATGCAATCCCTTCCTGTATGCTGTTATATAGCTACCGATGATCAGCTATCTCCTGTTCTAACTAATGAAAATGTTGTATATGCTAAAAACCCCATAAATGTATTCGAAAATCTGTATCAAAAGACAATTAAAATACCTCAAGGAACTATTGGTAATGTGGTTTCAATTGTTAATGAAAAAAGAATAGTTCGATGGAAGTTTAAATATTCAGTTTGGCATCTTTTGATCGGCATGCTCGAATCTTTTCCGTTTACAGAAAATGGAGAAATATCAGATTCTACTTTTTTCTCATTTGGTGAAACCAAAATATCTAGGATATGGGATATTTTAAGACTCTTAAATACTGTATTAATCAATGCACCTGAACTCGTTAGACCATTAATGACACATTTGGGAGCATATCAAGAAATTGGCAAACCTATTAATGATCTTTCAGAAATTATATTTAGAGTGATCAAAAATGTGCTTGATGTTTCAAGAATTTCTCATGATGAAGTCAACTTAATTGCTAGTGGATTAAGATGCTTGAAAGCATTGTTACCTCACTTTGGAAGACAAATAATGTTGAATTTTAAGCAATCAAGACTTTTACCGCGTGCACCCGAAACTGATTGGATTGTAAATGAAATCCAGTCAACCGATCAATTACAATATTTATTAATTGAAAAAGAGTGTGTTTTAGGTAGTTACCCTGTGACTACTGCATTTTTAGATCTCGTAATAGATATGTTAAATAATGTTGAACGTGATAATTTAATTTTGGATCAAAATATTCTTTACTCATGCGTATCATATATTTTGAGTGTCATCTTTGTATCTTATGATCACTGGCGTTATAATAATCCGGTAACACGTATTCAAATCGGATCAAAATGTTTAGAAATATTCAACCGAATCATTCTTGGTTGTCCTCCAATTATCGGAAACATTAAGTATAATGAACCTTTGGTATGTACAAAAGATGATGAACTTCGAAATTCACTCAAGGAATATGTTACAAATGGTTTTTTGTCAGAAGGTGGATTATATCATACTCTTCCACTATTTACAATTATTGAAAGAGGCAAAGACTTTCGTAATTATTTGGAAAAAGCATCAAACTATCAAATGGCTCTTGAATCAGCAAAATTGTTTGAGTTGGCATTAGCATTTCTTTTAAGGTTGCTTAAAATTCACAAAATAAATGATACCCAAACATCGTGGTTGGAGGTTACTTTATTGGATAGAACGACTGGAAATAATAGTAGGGGATTAATTTTTGTAATTGCATCACTAATTAAGTATACCGATAGTCCTTGTATTCCAATAATGGCATGTGAATTGTTGACATTACTTTTTACATTTGCAATCAGATCAATGCCCAATTGTCGTCCATTAAATGGTCTTTTTGGAAGCGTTCCTGAATCAAAAAACTTAATGAAAAACTATTTATATAGATTGAAGAAAGATATTCATGCCCCTGAATTACAAGTTGCAATATTAAATTTTTTTACTGTTGCTACGCAAGCAAAATTGGGGTTGATTGTTTATGGGGATGACAATTTCTCTGAAATATTTGACCATAAAGGTAAAGGAAAATCAACAAATACAATTCCATCTAATTCTTTAATTCGAATTGTTTTCGAATTCTTACAAGGTTGGGAAATTCTTTTAAAGGAAAATCCCACTTTTCTTCTTGCTTCTATAAGATTTCTTGATGTGTTGTGGGAAAATGCTTGGAAACCTGACTACAATATCTTACAAAATCTGCGACTAAATAATAAATTTTGGGAAAATATGGTTTCAATACTTCTTTCTGAAATGAAAACGAAATCCGTAGAAATTACAGAATTATATTCATCTCAAGATCATATTATCAGTGATTCGAATGACATCGTGGTGCAAGAATGTTGTCATCTTAATATTAAAGCTCGAGTATTACGAATATTAGCCCATGAAATTAGGTATTTGACATTTTCGACCACAATTCGGACTCTCAAAGATTTCGATGAAGTTTTAAAATCGGAGTCTTCAAATGGTTTGAGAATAATGTTTACAGCAATCAAAGATTCCAATTGTCTTCTTTCTTGGCTCAAGGATTATACTCGCATTGATTATGATTCCGTTATTCAACATTCACTATATGATATCGCAGATAATTTATTTCGAAATATCAAGTTGAGTAATCTAGCTGTTTTATATTGGAGTGAGGATTATGATTTGAGTCATAATTATGGGGATAACTATATGTATAACATCAATTTGATGAGAGAATTATTGCTTCAGTATGAAGATTTAAAAAATAAAGAAAGTATTTTGCTTGCTTTATGTAAAGAGAATCATCATTGGTCTATTGTTGATGCGCAAGTAGTTTTGTTAAGGTCATGGAAATATTTTATGGAAACTGCATCTGATAGATTAAATGGTGCACTTTGGGTTTCGAAAAATAAAACGGATATTTCTTGGCCTATTTTGAGAGGTATTGCAGAACGTATTGAGGAAGAAACGAGAAATGGTGATCCCGTAATGTTGGTGGTACGTGACGATCTCGCCACATTGTTACTGAGATTATTGGAACAATTATCTATATCCGATGATCACCCTGTATCAGAAAGAGCCATTCAATATGCTGAATTGATTACTCTTTTACATAATGGAATTATGAGTGTAATTTTTCCAATACGGGATTCGGTTGAAGGTCGATCCTCACCAGCATTTCATCGACCTTTATTACAATCATTATTATTATGTCTCCGTGCACTCAATAACGCCGATGATCACCTATCACGTAATGAAAAAATATTATTAGAATTTCGGAACACTTGTCGATCACTTCTTTCGGAAATCAGCGCTTTATTTGAATCATTGGTGAGCAAGAAATCAAACAGCGAAGAGGATATTTTGACTCTCATTGCTACAATGGAGAAACTTATTCAACCATTATGTAATCCATATCCTACCGTCTGGCTTAAAATACTAGAAGATTATCATATCATCAAATTACTTCTCAATTCATTTACTCAGTCTTTGTCAATGCCATGGAAAGATCGTCCCATATATATTGATAGTGCTATGCATTTTATTTTATCATTAGCGAATGTTCCGGTCGCAGCTAAACAACTATATTTTGATGAGATTATGATCAAATTTTGTAATAACAATTTGTCACCATCATTACAGGCAGGAATTGTAGTATACAATCCAAAGGAAGATTGGCATCAAGTATGGTGTTTTAAGTTAGCGGTAGTGACAAGTATATTATGTACGATTGAAAGTAAAGAAAAGGGAAATTACTTAAAGAATCTTGTTGGATTTATCAATTTGTTTTCCAATCAGATTATGCATTCAATGGCTTGTGAACTTCCAATAAATACGTCATCTATTGAGGAGATATTACGCATTACTATGTTATTTTATCAATTATCTATTCATTTGGGACCATCAGATGAGACAAGTTTGTCCCGATTTTATGAAGATCACCTGATAACACTTTTGGCTAAGATAAATTATCTATTTGCTCATCCAAAATATACATCCCGAATGGTGCAGCCTCTTTCTTTAGAAGAAAAAGAACAATCAATAACTCCTTTATCTGATGGCATTAAATCATCATTTAAAAAAGTTTTACCTGCTGTTGATGTGACTTCACCGGAAGCATATGAAATGAATAAATTTTTACAAACGGTTCAACAAAAACTTTTATTTATTACACGTAATATTCTTGCAACCTACATTAACTTGACCAATGCTCAGGATGCTCTCACAATGTCAATACCAATTTGGTTAGAACAGCGTATTTACTTTGAACCATTGATGAAAGTTTCTGACAAAGAACCTGCCACAATTGCCACACTTTTAGAATTGATGGAATATGGAATGACTTTATTAAAATTATGGGAAAATTCACTTAATTCTAAGAATACAATAGATGATTGGAATTTTTGGCGAACGACATGGAAAACGACAACAACTTTTATTGAAATGACATTTATTTTAGCAGTCTCACAATTGACATCATGCCTTTATTATGGGTCATATAAAAGAAAAGATATTCAGGATTTAATGACAGAGGTTAATGAACGTATAGTAAATGTACAGCGCTTAGTGAAAAAATTATTGGGGGATAATTCGCGAGGTAAAACTGAAGAACCAGAATTACGATCTCTAGAGGTCGTATTACGTGGGTTACAACAATTTAATTCCAAGATGTTTGGTGAATAATTTGATATCATATTTTGAATTATGAAATCATGTATTTAATTTAATTAAAGATTAATATAATGAATAATATTCTTTTTGAAAATCAATCAAATTAATTAAATTAATTAAAATTCATTAATAAGCAAGGGTTTCCTATTCTATACATAGTATTTGTAATAGTTGATCCGTAGATCATCAGATTTTTTTTAGGTTTAATTAAAGAATTTCTTTGGGATAAAATACTTAAAATACTTGTGTAATATTTTTGATGAATAGGTATAAATATACAATAAAAGAAAAACCAATTTAAGCATAGATGATCTTGATGATTGATAACGTAATGTTTACAAATTTTTATGCATAAAAGTATGTCACAATTTGTTTCGCGTTATTTGGGAGCGTTTTCAAGAAACTTATCAAAAAATAATATCGTGGCCGCAAACACTCGGCTTTCACATATTTATAAAGCTCTTTCTACCATGCCGCCAATCGCTAATAGCAAAAAGTACGATTATCTCGTTATCGGTGGAGGTAGTGGGGGAATAGCGTCTGCTAGGCGCGCTGGTTCTTATGGTTTTAAAGTTGGGCTTATAGAATCAAGTGGTCGTTTGGGTGGAACTTGTGTAAATGTTGGTTGCGTTCCTAAAAAGATTATGTTTAATACAGGTAAATAATTCTATTTAAAGTTAATCGTTATTTAATATTAATAATATTAATAATATTAATAATATTAATAATTTTAATAAATTTTGATAATTTTAATGATAACCACATAACATTTAGCGCTTATTTCTGAAACTTTACATGATGCTAAATTTTATGGCTTTGATTTAAAGACCATCCCAACATTCAATTGGGGAATGTTAAAGAAAAAACGCGATGATTATATCAGACGCCTGAATGAGATATATGCCAACAATTTAGTCAAAGATAAAGTTGAATACATTCACGGAAAGGCAAGCTTCGTAAACGATAAAGTATTGAGAGTGGAAAATAATGGTGAATTTGAAGAAATTGAAGCTTCAAGGATCTTGATCGCTACTGGTATAATATTTTCGTGAATTACTTTTCTTAATCCAATTATTACCATTTATTATTATATTATTATCATTTTACTAATAAATTAAATAAATTATCACAGGTGGACATCCCAATATACCAACAAAAATTCCTGGTGCGGAATTTGGCATTACCAGTGATGATTTTTTCAGTCTTGAAGAACAACCAAAAAAAGTTTTGGTTGTAGGTACAGGTTATATTGGAGTCGAATTAGCTGGTATCTTCAACTCTTTAGGTATTTTAACGGGTTTATATTTAAAAATTTTTGTATTATTTAGATTATTTGGTTTTTAAATTAAAATATTTGGTTAAAATATATTATCTCTAGGTACTGATACTACACTTTTAACTCGATCGGGAGAAGTATTGCGTACTTTTGATCCAATTATTAAGAAAACTATCTTTGAAGAAATGAAAAAAGAGGGCGTTCACATTTTAACATATAGTAGTGTTAAATCATTATCACGGGATACTCAGAAAGGATCAGTTAAAGTTCAATTCACATCAAAAGAGACGGGTGACACGGAAGACGAATTTGATCTACTTTTGTGGGCAGTAGGAAGGACTCCAAATATTCATGATTTAAATTTGGAAAAAGTTGGTGTTAAGTTAAATGATAAAGGATACATTATCAGCGATGAATATCAAAATTCAACGGTAGATAATATATTTGCAGTGGGTGATGCATGTGGTGTGGCACAGTTAACACCTGGTAATTATTTGATACAATTTATCTGATAAGTTTTCCTTTATTTTTAAGTAGAATAATATCTTTTCGATTATCTTTAGTCGCTATCGCCGCTGGACGACACTTATCTGATCGTCTTTTTGGACCATCCAATTTCAATAAAAGTAAACTTGATTATAACAATATTCCTACGGTTGTTTTTCATGGTACTTGTGGTACAGTTGGTTTGACTGAACAGATGGCAAAAGAAAAATATGGTGATAAAGTTAAAATCTATACTTCTAAATTCGTAAATATGTATTATGCAATGACAGATAATAGTAAGTCATTTATTACAATGCTTTTTTTTTTCTTCTAAAATTTTATTATAACGTTCGTGCCTAAGTATTTTTATTATTATTTAATATAATAATAGAACCTGCAACAGCATATAAACTCATTGTAGTAGGTGAAGAAGAAAAAGTAGTCGGCATTCATATAATTGGAAGGGATTCTGCTGAGATTGTAACTAGATATTTCTTTCTTTGTTATATGCTTTTTTTTTTTTTTTTTTAACGAAATTTCCAATTTTTTTTTATAGTTACAAGGATTTTCGGTTGCCGTTAAAATGGGCGCTACAAAAAAAGATTTTGACAGTACAGTGGCCATACATCCTACCGCTGGTGAAGAACTGGTAACAAAATATATTCTAAATTATTACATCTGTTATTTATGTGATTTTATTAAATTATTAAAATTATTATNGGCAAAAGAAAAATATGGTGATAAAGTTAAAATCTATACTTCTAAATTCGTAAATATGTATTATGCAATGACAGATAATAGTAAGTCATTTATTACAATGCTTTTTTTTTTCTTCTAAAATTTTATTATAACGTTCGTGCCTAAGTATTTTTATTATTATTTAATATAATAATAGAACCTGCAACAGCATATAAACTCATTGTAGTAGGTGAAGAAGAAAAAGTAGTCGGCATTCATATAATTGGAAGGGATTCTGCTGAGATTGTAACTAGATATTTCTTTCTTTGTTATATGCTTTTTTTTTTTTTTTTTTAACGAAATTTCCAATTTTTTTTTATAGTTACAAGGATTTTCGGTTGCCGTTAAAATGGGCGCTACAAAAAAAGATTTTGACAGTACAGTGGCCATACATCCTACCGCTGGTGAAGAACTGGTAACAAAATATATTCTAAATTATTACATCTGTTATTTATGTGATTTTATTAAATTATTAAAATTATTATCTTTTCAATAAGGTAACAATGCGATGAAATAAGACGAAGATGAACTCATTTTCGCTTACAGATTAATTTATTATTTTGTCCATAAAACGTTAGAGAATATTTATATTTAATAGTGAAATTTAAATATTTTGGTTAAAGATTATAATTATTTAAATACATCCTTAGTCAAGTCACTCTTGTGAGACTTAAATTAGGGATTAAAAATTTATACAAGAAATTCTTAGCAACCAGAGTAAAAATATTATTAATTACATTTTAATAAAGTTACCTTTAAATTCTAACAAGCTGGGTCATGTGAAAAAAGGAGTAAATTTATCCGGTTTCTGGAAAAGTAACACAATCGTATTTATCACGTGTTATTTACTTTAAAAATTTATTTATATAGGTTGTCTAGTACACTCTTCTAGAATATATTTTCGGAGTCACATTCCACTTTCAATATGGATTACATAACAAAGGTAAAAAATAAAGTTTGACAAGAATTCTACACTTTTTTTTTAACAAAAGTTTAAATGATTTTGTTAAATAAATAAATGATGTTATTCTAACTTAAAAAGGATATGCACATGGAAGTGATATTGGTTTTTTAGTATATAAATACATATAATAAAAATGTTACATCTATTTTAACAAAGCAAAATGAGTACATGTGATCAACAAACCAAATTCAAAGTAACAAAGAGGGTCATTTATACTCACCAAAAAAAGAAGCTTCACAATAATTTCACCCCTAACTCCTTTGGGCACTTTGTTGATCGATCATGTTAATCATTATTCTTGCCAAGCCTCCCTTCTTCAACGTAAAGAGAATATCGAATTTGTAACAAAGGTGATCAATCATTGAATTTGATCGTTTTATAGTTTACAGAATAGGCAACTACATCGATTCATTGCTTTGTAAATAAATAAATATTGTTTTTGATCACTTTTATTTATCCTCGTACCATTCTAAAAAGAAAAAAAAAAGAAATTTAACGTGCGTGCTAAGCCCTCTTTTCATTGAAAAATAGGATAACAAAACGTTTTTTTTAAAGTCGATAAAAATAATCAAAAATAATCAAAGAAAAGATGAATATCGCATATAAACTACGCTCGAATCAAAAATATGGTTATACTATGAAGAATAAATAAAATACTATAATTAGTAATGTCATGCAAACAATTTAATAATGTGTTCTTTAGAGAAACATTTTTTCTTCCATTCAAAGATGAAAATTCATTCATTAATTTTTTTACCTCATTATTTTAATAAGAATTTTTATTTTTCAGTCGAGCAAAGTTTGGATCCAACATTTAATTTATTCCTATAACTGTTACACTTTATATTTTTATCATTTAAGAAAAAATTATATAAATATCACACTTTCTTGTTTTCATTTCACTCATCCTTTGTTCGTTATTTATTTGTCATTATGAAATTTGTTACGATTACTCGAAAAGAACCTTTATTAGAACAAAGGGTTAAGATTCCTACTGACGCTACTCCTCAGGTAATTAATGAGGAGTTGGAATCTTACTTCAGTATGACGAATTTTTCGTTGATAGATATGGCTACCAATAGCCTTATTTTTAAAACCTACGAAAGTTTTTGTGACGGGGAATCGTATGAAATCCGCCTCAATTCTCGTTCTTCTCATGTGGTAAGAATCTTTCCTTTAGATGTGAATATAGTATTATACATCAATGTTATTATGTGATTTGATCATTTATCATTTTCAAAAATTATGAATTTTGAATTCTAGAAGAGAAAAACCTCGTGTGAAGCTTGTCGACAGGGGAAACGGAAATGTGAACGAAGTACGAATGGTATATGCGCACGTTGTGCAAAATCAAATAAACCATGCAAATATCCAAGTCCAAATTAAATAAGATTAAGCATTAAGAATTATGCAAATAGTTTTTTTTTTTTTTTAATGAAAAATTATGTCAAAAAATAATAATTCAAATAATCGCCACAATATCATTTCCCTAGAAAAATTAAGTATCGAAATCATACATATCATTAAAAATAGAATATATTGTTTTTTTTAATGTAATTTATAATCGCCACAATATCATTTCCCTAGAAAAATTAAGTATCGAAAATCATACATATCATTAAAAATAGAATATATTGTTTTTTTTAATGTAATTTCTTAAAATTATTAAGTAATAAAGGACAAATATATTCATAATATTTATTAGAAACAAAAAATTAAAGCAATTTTGATAAGAAATACAATAAACATCAATTTTCTTATCTTGTCGAGCTGCGCTAATATATTAATAATGAATATTTAATTTATAAAATAAAATAATAAAAGAATAATAATTTATTCACCTTAAAAAAAAAAATTTACTAAATATGAAATTTATTTTACTTTAAGAGGAAATTCCGGATGGGGACTAAATAATAGTAAAAATACAATTTCACGATCTTCAATAAATTTTTTTTCCTAATTTTAAAAGTTCATCTTCTTTGTCAGAATGGGCAATAAATTCCTATATGAAATTTATACGTATAAATAAATTTATATGCGTATATTTGTAAATAAAGTTTATATGTATAATTAAAGTTTATATATTTAAATGTATGAAGTTTAATGTATAAATGTTTTTTTTTTCAATACCTTCAACTTTTTTTTCAAGAAAAGTAATAAATCCAGCTTCACCAACTTTCTTAACGTGATTCTTCGGCGACATGTTTACCAAGATGTTTTTCAAGAAGTGGATAAACTTAATTCTTCACATTTCTTCACATGCAGCGTGAATAGAGAATATATATTTTTTTTTTTAAAAAAAAAAAAAGTCAGGGATTTGCACAAGCTTACCATAACGGATAATAATTAATTAATTCATTCATACTTTCACGAATGATGGTGTTAGCAAAGATTTTTTATTACGTGATGGTTCAGTAACAAGATCTCGGGGCATTTTTAATAAAAAAATAAGGAAATAAAAATATTTGAAGAAAATTTATAATGTGGGAATAGTTTAAAAAAACAAAAAAAAAGTTTCTTAATATGAATTCATCATTCATCATTCATATCATTTATCGTATCATCTTTATCACGATTATGACGAAATTATGACCTTTTTCATATTCCATTTAAGTCATTGTTTTGTTTACTATAATCACGTGATCACATTATTATACATTTTAGGTTAGTATTAAATATAAGGATTTTTGTTTATTTTATATAAATATACGCCATCATCTTATTGTCATTTTTTTGCTCTATTCAAAGAACAAAAAGAAAATTTCCAACACAAAATACACCAAGTATACAAAGTACACAAAATATACAAAACACGCAAAAATATACAAATACCATATTAGATCCAAAATTTAACACACACACTAAATACATAATTATCATTACTATCATCCTCTTTTTCCATTATAAAAAAAAACCCGAGTCAAAAAGGAATCAAAATGACATTCAATTTTTTTACAACATTATCAAATGATTTTTCAAAACTACTTGATATAACAGATTTTCGAGATGTTGTTATACAAGTTGGAGAACAAGAAAATATAAAAACTTTTGAAGCACATTCAATAATATTATATGGAAGATGTAATTACTTTAGAGCAGCATTATCACATGGATGGTCAAAGAAAATTGATAATAAATATCAATTTAACCTAGTAGATTTGAATATTACTAATGATGCATTTGAGGTAATACTAAAGTAAGTAATATTTTTTTTTTTAATTTATTATTTAATATTTTATTTTATTTATTTTTTAATCATTTAAAAATATTAATAATAATAATAAATTATTTCAGATTCATATATAGTGGAATATTTTGTCAAGATTATTACAATGATTTAAACATGTTATTACAACTTTTATTAGCAACGGATATTTTACTTGTTAAAGAATTATTCGATTTTGTTGAAGAACTAATAATTTTAAATAAATCCATATGGATAAAAGAAGATTTCATTACAGTTTTAAGAGTATTACTTCAGATTTCGGCAGCAACCAAATTAAATTTATGTTGTCAAGAAATTATAGCAGATCATCCAATAATATTTTTTGAGTCATCAGAATATCTTCAAGTTGAAGAGGAAATACTTATATATGTATTGAAATCAAAAGTTCTTGGGATGGAAGAAGGAAAAATTTGGGAATATGTTATAAAATGGGGAATTGCAAATACCTCAACATTTAAATCATTTAAATCATTTAAAGCATCTAAAGCATTTAAAGTACTTAAAGCAATTAAGGGAACGGGAACAACAACAGAAAATTATTCATTACAACAATTTAAAGATTTGAAATTGACATTGAATAATATTTTACCATTAATTAGATTTTTTAGTATGACTTCGGAAGATATAGATAAAAAGGTAGAACCATTTCAACAAATTTTACCAAATAAAGATTTCTTGAAACAAATTCGAATGTATCAAAATATAAATAAAGTTCGACCAATAACATCAATAATAACATTACCACCGCATGGATCATCACTTGATTCAATGTTAATGAATCGTAAAATGGCAGGATTAATTGCAACATGGATAGATAAAAAAGATTTAATAACCAATAATTATGAACCTTATAATGGAATAAATATGCCATATAATTTTAAATTACTTTATCGATCCAAATCTCATGGTTTACCTCCAAGTAGATTTCACCATAAAGGGGGAGCAACAATTACAATAATGAAAATGAAAAATACTGGATATTTATTTGGAGGATATGATCCAATTGATTGGTCTTTATATCGTAATTCATCTTTAAGAATAGATAATGATATTGAATATTACGATTCAGTAGATAGTTTTATTTTTTCATTTATTTGTAATAATAATAACAATGACTTTAATAACTTTAATAACTTTAATAATAATAACTTTAATAATGGCAATAATAATAACAATAATGATAACCACAATAATAACCATAATAACAATAATAATAACTATAATAATAATAATAATAATAATAATAATGTAACACTAACACCAACAATAACACCAACAACAATATTAATGACACCAACAATAGAATCACCCCAAATACAACTTGTAAATAATAATCATCCTTATAATAATAATAATAATAATAATAATAATAATAATAATAATAATAATAATAATAATAATAATAATAATAGTTTTCAATATAATGCAACTCTAAGTAGAATCAAAAAAGATAGTTCAAAATTTGCGGTTGGATTTAGTTGTCGAGGGCCCTGGTTTGGTGAATCGGATTTATGTGTACATCATCGAGCAGGTAGAAGATATGCTGGTATGATTGGTTCTGACGGTAAATGGTATGGTAGAGCTAAAGATCCTGACAAATTATATGTCACTTTAATGCAAAAATCTTATGAAAACCCTATATTAGGAAGATGTTATGGCTTCGAAAAAATGAATATTGAAATTTCCGAAATGGAAATATTTGAAGTTATAAAATCAAATAATTCAATTAATTAAAAATCTATTAAAAAAAATATATATATATATATATTAATAATAATTATTAATTATTATAATTATAATAATAGATAGATAGATAGATAGAAGATACATATAACGTTTTTATTATAATAGAAGATATATATAACGTTCTATTATAATTAGACTTCATAATTACAACTTCTACAATTTGTTATTAGAGATATAGATAGTTAGATTAAGAATTGATTTCTCCAAATAAATTTTCTATCATATCGTTACATATTTGGTCATTTTTGCCATTTTTGTAAATCTATTTACTATTTGATTTCTAATGAAAAAATTATGAAACTTTTCTTCAGACTCAGTTTTACATGTCCACATCGAATTATTTTAGAAATATAAAAATTTATTAATATACCATTAATAGATTAATAATAACGCAAAATGTCATTAAATGACGTTAAAATTATTCTTTTAAAATCAAACCATTTTATTTGTATTCTTTTTAAAATTATTTTATTATTTTAAAAAATAAACTACTACTAACTGAATTAAATTCGATCGAAATTGGTTATTATTATGATAATCAAAATCGGGGGTTCTTTTTCAAATTAGATTTTAATCCATTCCATTATTCGGAAGTTTGGGAAGTTTGGGAAGTTTGGAAGTTTAAACTTTAACTAAATTAAACTAAATTAATAAGAAATAAATTATCTAATTTGCGTTACCCCCGCATATTACACAAATTTCAATGCAATGTTAATCTTTTATCCTTTTTTGTTAATCACGCGTTCCTATTTATTACCTAATAATTTTTATTTTATTTTTATTATTAACTATATTTAACTTTACTAAAAGTTTTATGTGTGTAAATATAATTAAAATAACACAAATTTGATCGATCCGATCAAAAGAACGGATTTCTTTCCATTTATAATATAGTACATAATGTTAAATTCTTCTAATTCTTGCTAATTTTATTTTTATGATAAGTTGAATAAATTGAATAAATTGAATAGATTCAATAATTCAAAAAAATTCAATAAATTCAATATTTCTGTTGTTGTTAGAGAATTATTATAATTCACCTCGTTTTCTTTATTCAAAATTTCAAAAATATTCAAATTTCGAACCTTTATTCTTTATATCTTATTTTGTATCTAACTTTCATAAAAACCATGGTTCGACATCATATCATATTATTTTTTATTTTATTTTTAATATACTTAATAAATGGAACACTTTCTGAACCTTCACCTGCAAATATTACTTGTCCTTCACCATTGATTAATGACCCTAATCCTTCATTATTCAAATCAACATGTTCTGAAGGTTGTTGTCTTCGTTGTCCTTTCGTTAATAACTTTTATCCTGAAAATAAAATAGATAATATTTATTATATATTAAGTTTTATTCGCATTGCATCATTTTTTGCTGTTCTCATAATCGTTCTTAGTTATATTGTATTACCAAATAAACGAGAACATCCAGCTGTAACAGTATTATGTTTTAATTCAAGTTTATTAATTTTCTTGGGAATAACATTTTTTTATACCGGAGATCATAAAAGGATACAATGTGCAAATGATATTACTCAAGCAAATATATCCAACAATTTTTTATGTGGAATACAAGGTAAAAATATTTTATTGTTGTTTTTGTTGTTGTTGTTGTTGTATTGATTTATATTTTATTTTATTTTATTTATTATATTTTATTTATTATATTTTATTTATTATATTTTATTTGTTATATTTTATTTATTATATTTTATTTATTATATTTTATAGGAATAATTTTAATCTTTACAACCTTCACATTAATTCTTTATTGTTTCTTACTTATTCTTCATTTACATTTCCAAACTGTCTGGCATTCTAATATTATACAACGTTGTTATATAATATTCCAAATGTTTGTATTGTCAATTTCATCTTTCTTGACTTTACTGCCGGCGATCACTAAACAAATTTCGTTTGAATTTGGAGCAGTTTGTTTAGTTTCTTATCAAAAAGCTGAATGGTATTTTTGGACGCCATTAGCAGTGTTTGTTATTTCGGGATTTATAATTCATATTTGGACATTTATACATATTGCTAAAGTAAGTATATATAAATATATAAATATATATATATAAATTTTACATATTAACTAAAATTAACTAAAATTAACTAATTAAACTATAATTAACTAATTAAACTGTAATTAATTTATTATAATAGTCTCAATGTATGTTTTTTGAACATGGTTTTGATGAAAGTACTTTCAGTACTGCAGATACAACCACTAGTATCACTAAAAAAGAAGTTCTCAATGCTATTAAAATACAATGGCGTGCTTTGATGTTAGCTTTAATATTATTATTTACTTTTATTATTTATTGGGTATGAATTACTTTTCTTTATTATTGTGATTATTATATTTTTTTTTATAACGTATCTTTAATCTTTAAAACGATTATATCTAATTCAATATATATTATTATTATTATTATTATTGTTGTGGTTGTTGTTGTTAAAATAGGTTTATAAGTTTATATCCATAAGGGAACTCTCACCTTTAACTTCTATTGAAGAAATTCCAGCTTGGATTGATCAATGGAAATCATGTTTAATAAATGCCAGTGCATTACCAATTAATGCTCAAAATCGTTGTTCTTCCATTTCAATGCCTCATGTTCCAAGTATATCACTTATTGTTGTAGCAGAATTTTTAACTTCAATATTGGGAATAAGTATATTTATAATTTTTGGATCTAGTATAAATTTCTGGAATGAATGGAGATTTTGGTTTCAAAATAATCGGATTGGTCATTTATTTGAAAAACCATCTCAATCTCAATCTCATCAAACATCTCAAAATTCTGAATCCCATAGCTCGTGGGTTTGATAATATAACTTGTGTTTCATCTATGGGAGTGATGGGTATACACCACAATATTATTTCTTTCTTTCTCTTATTACATGTATATATATATTTATTGCATTAATTTCATGAATAAAGCGTCCTCAATATTGCAGATTTTTGAATGTAATTGTGATACAAATCCATAGACTTTTGTTCAAAAATTTTTATATATTTAGAATTTTCAAGTTTTTCTCTTAGTTTTATTAATATAATTTTTAGAATAAAATGAAGATATTGTTATTTTATCTTAAAAGTTTTATTTGGAATTGGTATACTTGTAGATTAATTATATAATCATAAACTTATTAATTATATAATCATAAACTTATAGATTAATTATATAATCATAAATTATGCAAATCTGCAATTCATAATTGCGGAAAAATATGATCTCTGACTGAAAAATAGACTTAAAAAGATAACAAATAAAGAAGAGTTTTCGATTTTCGATTTTTGATATTTACGTTCATTAGTAGAGTAGGATTTATATTTTTGACCTATGCCGCAGGGGTTTGGGGTAGTGTATTTATCACTGTGTGTCACACCTTTCGAATATCGATTTTTGTGATTTTTATTAAATACTCGGGGGACAGAATTTTTTTACATGCGGGAAACAGTGTTGGCCTATGACTGGATATGACCTCTATCACTTGACATGGGTCATTTGGTCATTCATAAAGTATGACCTCGGTCATATTTTTTGCAGAATTTTATAGATATAATTTCATTGTAAAATAAAAGACAAGTAAATATTTAATAAAAAAATCGGAAGATTCTAAATTCCATTTTGCTGTATCATCATCCGCTGGATGTAATTCTGCCTCCTAAATTAAAATCACTATTCCATATTAAAATCACTATTCCATTCTGTTGATAAAAATATTTAAAATCAAATTTATTCTCTCGGTTCCCTAATTCCCATTCTTCAATTAATTGAGTCAATCTTTGTTCTTCAGAATTTAATTCTTCATTATTGGTTTCATTCCACATGTCAATTTCATCTTCTTCATTGTTAGTTTCATTTCTAATGCCAATTTCATTTTCATTATTACTAATTTGTATTTCTCTGTGATCTAATTCATTTAATTCAAGATCATCAATTTCTTCATTTGATTCTTCACCATCAGAGATGATTGGTGCAGCTATATGCACATTCTTTAGCTTCATTTACTTTCCAGGTATATAAAATTTCACTTCGAATTTGGCTCATCGCCAATACTTTTTCATACTATATATTGTATAAAAACAAAAAACAATTATATAATTTAAATAAATAAATGTAATACAATTTCTATACCATTTGTAGATTTCCTTTAAATTGTTTAAAGAATCCATATTGTATGGATCTTCTCTTTTGTATTTAATTAATTCAACTAAAATTGATATAGATTTAGAACCAAACCATGCTTCATACTAATATTTAAGCCATTGTCCAATTTTAGTTCAAGTAAAATTTAAAGTTGTTGAATGAAACTTTAAGTTTATTTATTGGATGGAATGCAAATGAAAGAATTGATAAAGGTTACTCCAACAAGCTTCTATTCTTTTTACCATTTTTGTACTAAATTCTAGATTTTGATGATTATTTTCATTGTATATGCAAAACAATGTAATACTTCATGAAGGCGGGCAGGAACCCACATAGAGGATATAATAAATTTTGTAATTCAGATAATATAATCCAAAACTCTTGATCATTAATTATATCTGAAATATCATCAGGAAGTTTTCTATTATTGTTTCGATCAACTGTTTTTTATCTGTTGCCACACTAAAAATACCATTACTGGTTGTTACATTTGAACGATTATCATTAAATTTTGCCAAAAGAAACTATTTAATAATAAAAAAAATATTAATTTAATTAATAAAATATAAATTCGTATACAAATATAAATACTTGAGTGCTGATTTAGATTTCAAAATAGAATGGAAACAAAAATAATATGAATTCCATCTAGTATCTTCAATTCACTGCGCGGAAAGCATTTTGTCACATGATAATTTCACGTGAAATCATTCTGATCACCTGCAAGACTATGGACCAATGAAATTCGGAAGGTGGAAAGCACAATCCTGTGTTAAGTAAAAGTTAAGCCAAACCGGACCGGACCGATGGGACTTGACTTGAGGGTCGGTTTAGCTCGGGGTCAAGCTGATGGAGTTAATGGAGTTGATGGGGTCAAACCGATGGAGTTGAAGTCGGACCCACAAGGATAAAAAAAAACAAATTTTCCACGTGGTTACGCCGACCCTATGAAACTTTGTGTAGACGTTTTGTTACATTACGCTTTATAACTTTGCATTCTTTTTATACTTTATTGTATGAAATTCAAACTTTGACTTTTTTTTTATTTCTGACTTTTTGACTATGGATGAGCTCAATGATTTAATCTGGAGCAGTTCCGGAATTAACAAAACTCAAACACAAAAAGATAGATCTACTCCTTTAAATCTTTTACGAGGCGAAAATCCTTCTATTCTTTCATCAACATCGAAAACTCCCATCAACAACAATATCCCTATCCCTTTTGTTAGTTCAACCGAGTCAAATTCTTTACATAATAAATCAAACTATAATAACTATAATAATTATAATAGATCTACCACCACCACCACTACTCCGAATTATTTTATATCACCTTCACATTCCACTTCTCCGAAAACGACTTCCACTACAAGTGATTCAAAAGCTTTTGATAATTTAATTTCATTTGATAAAAAGTCTACAAAATTATCTTTAATCGAACAACTTAAACTTCGAGAACAAAATCAGCGTCAAGAAAAAGAAGAAGAACTACGTTATAAGGAACATTATGATCAATCTCATTTTTGGGATTCATTGGAAAAAAAGAGTTCAAGCAATGTTAAAAATAATAAAAATAATAATAATGGAAATTCATCAAGCAATTGGAATGGAACAAATGGATCTGTGAATTCCCAAAAAACTCATATTCCACAATCAGATTTATTTGGTGATCTTTTATTGTCATCTTCCAACAAAACGTAAATATTCTTTTTGTCTTTTTTTTTTTTGAACAACAATTAACAATATAATTCATCTAATAATTTTATAATTTATAATTTATAATTTGAAAAATGATAGCGGAAACAATAGAGATAATAAAGATATTAAACCGAATAATGGAAAGGAAAGACTTTACTCGCAACCAAATATTTCATTGGGAAATGGCGATAACCATTGGGTTACTAATCAAAAGACTTCGGTATTCATTAATTTATTTTAAAGTTAATTTATTTAATTAAATTTAATTTATTTAATTAAATTTAATTTATTTAGTTTATTTATTTTATTTTATTTTATTTATTTTTATATAGATTTCAACTTCGGATGATTTACTTGATTTTGGTACATTTGAACAAGCACCTAAATCATCATCTCCCGTGGTATTTGAAGAAACATTTGATGATAATGAAATAAATCTTTTTGATGTAAGATCTCAATCAAATTTAAAAAATTCTGCAAAATTCAATGATTCTACCAAATTAAAAGATTCTACCAAATCAAAAGATTCTAATACAAAATCAAGTGATTCTATTATAAGTTCAATTAAAAACAATAATTCCAAAGATCATTTAGTAGCACAAATAGTTGATATGGGTTTTACGGCTAGTGAAGCAGAAACTGCACTTGCTGCTACTGATAATGGTGAAGATATTTCATCTGCTATTGACATTCTTTTTCAACAACCTGAAGCTGAAGATCAAGTAGTTACTAGGAGACACGATACAAAAAAGGGTTCTTTACGTTTACCTGAATTAAATCGTCATAAATCTAATAAATTTTCACCCTATGATGAGGATGAGAATTATTATAATTATGATAAAGAAATTGGTTATAGATCAAAGAAAAAATCTTTTAATATAGCAAAAAGTAAAGTGTATGGAAGGAATATATCAGATGAAGAAAGTAGTAGTTCCTCTTCTACTGGTTTTTATCAATCAAAAGAGAATCTTATATCTACAGCAAGTGAATTAGGATTAACAGCATTGAAAAAAGCAAGTACTTTATATCAACAATCTAAAGATAAGGTTAATAAAGCAATTGAAGAATTACAGAAACAAGGATTAGGTTCAGATGATGATGTTGTTAGAAGACCAAAATGGATGCAAGAACAAGATTTTCAAGATTCTGATGAATATTCAAGTGAAAAATATAATGATTCGACTGATCAACTTCATGACAAAAAATATAGAGATAATCAATTTAATGAAAAATATGGAAAATTTAATGAATTTGGAAAATATAAAGATGCTTATAATAACAATAATAACAATAATAATAATAAGGATGATAATGATTCAAGTGATAAAATTGATGAGAAATTTAATGAAATTGGAACATCGGATAATTTTTCTACAATAAATAATAAATTTAATATTATAAGTCGTGAAATTCGAAATAAATTTAGTGGTAATAATATATTAAAATCTAATGACATATATGGAAATTTAGAGAAATATACAGATAGTGGTGAAAATACAAGTAATGAAAATCTTAATAAAAACAATAGAAATAATAGAAACAATAATAACAATAATATTAATATTAATAGATATAAAGTTGAACAATTGGAGAAATTTCAGGATGATGAAACAAGTAGTGATGATGATGATCAACCCATTAATCGTAATCGATCCGTACCAACTTCCTCTCAACGTCGAGAAATAAATTTCGAGCGTAAAACATCGAAACCTTTAAAACCAGTAGTACCTCCAAGAAACACTAAACCGGATACTGATTCCACTTATATATCACCATCACGTCGACGTCCAATAAATAATTCTTCTTTAAAACCCAAGACACCTCCACGTCAACCATCTCCACGTCGACAACCTCCACGTCAAGTTATTTATGCATCTCCTGAACAATTAAATAAATCAGAAGTCAATAAAATCAAAGGAAATGAAATATTTAAACTTGGACAATATGGAGAAGCCGATAAATTTTATTCTCTTGCTATTGAATCACTACCAGCTAAACATTTACAATTAGTTATTCTACATAATAATCGAGCAACAGCACGATTAAAGAATGGAGATCAACGTGGTAGTGTTGAGGATTGTACATTATCTCTTAAATTAATAGATGATTATACACAGCCACCTCCCCCAGGAATTGATATAAATTTGAAATCACAATATACAAAAGCATTACTTCGAAGGGCTTCTGCCTATGAATCAATGGAAAAATATGATAACGCAAAAGAAGATTTTCAGAAAATAATGAATATCGATCCAAGCTGTAATAATGTAGTTAACGAAGGATTACGACGTTGCCAGAAAGCAATAAATATGGTATCAAACGATGGGAATAATAATAATAATAATAATAATAATAATAATAATAATAATAGTGGTAATAGTAATAATAATAATAATAATAATAATAACAAAAGTTCAAATATAAATATTTTTGAATCAATATCTAATAATAATAATTATAATAATAATAATTATAATAATAATGAATTTAATCTATCCGAAAATACTTTCGGATCACCACTTAATAAAAATGGATTTATTGAACCAAATATAAATTTATCAACATCCTCAACACCAGTAGATCCAAATAATCCGGCGGTAATAAAATTAAGAAATCAAGCGCGTCAACAAGAATTTGAAGATTCAGAAAAGTTGAGACATAAAGACAAAGTAGATCTAAAATTATTACAATGGAAATCAGGAAAAGAGACAAATCTTAGAGCATTAATTAGTAGTTTAGAAATGGTATTATGGGAAGGAGTAGGATGGAAAAAAATAGGATTACATGAATTAATCAAACCTTCACGAGTTAAAATTATATATATGAAAGCTATCGCGAAAGTTCATCCAGACAAAGTTAGTGAATCAATTTTACTTTATTCATTTATTTAATTTATTCATTTATTTAATTTATTCATTTATTTAATTTATTCATTTATTTAATTTATTCATTTATTTCATTTTAACTTAAATTAAATATTAATTATTTATACTAAATTGATTTCTCTCTATTTTCTTTATAATTTAACAGCTCAGTAATTCAACCACAATTGAACAAAGATTATTAGCCAATGGAATATTTTCAACATTAAATCATGCTTGGGATTCATTTAGAACTCAAAATAATATGTAATTAAATATTTATTATGAAATATTTATATAAATTAGTAATATTAATTTAACAATTATTATAGTATTAATAATGATTCAAATTTTCATTAATTCATTTATTGAAAATACATTAAATTTTAATACGAAATAAAATTAATATATTTCTTTGATTGTAAATTTATAATTAAAATTAAAAAAAAAAAAATCGTATCCTGTACGAAAAAATAGAGAATATTATTGTAATTATCTACATAATTTTTTTTTGACTAACCATTACAAATTGTTAAATTTTTTTTTTTTTGAAATGGAAGTCAATATAATATTATTATCATTTTATGAAGTTAATGCTGTACAATGCGAAAAAAAGGTGAAGAATAAAGAAAGAAAAATATATAGAGAAAGACGAAATAGAAGAAATGAAAATAAAGTAATCGAAATTTCAGCAATAATGCATTTTCATATGTCAAAATCACCTGATTACAAAATTATATTTTACATTNTCTATTTTCTTTATAATTTAACAGCTCAGTAATTCAACCA
This sequence comes from Diversispora epigaea, assembly GCA_003547095.1. Lineage (NCBI taxonomy): Eukaryota > Fungi > Glomeromycota > Glomeromycetes > Diversisporales > Diversisporaceae > Diversispora > Diversispora epigaea. The sequence goes on along the minus strand of PQFF01000519.1, from coordinate 112,317 downwards.
CAATTGAACAAAGATTATTAGCCAATGGAATATTTTCAACATTAAATCATGCTTGGGATTCATTTAGAACTCAAAATAATATGTAATTAAATATTTATTATGAAATATTTATATAAATTAGTAATATTAATTTAACAATTATTATAGTATTAATAATGATTCAAATTTTCATTAATTCATTTATTGAAAATACATTAAATTTTAATACGAAATAAAATTAATATATTTCTTTGATTGTAAATTTATAATTAAAATTAAAAAAAAAAAAATCGTATCCTGTACGAAAAAATAGAGAATATTATTGTAATTATCTACATAATTTTTTTTTGACTAACCATTACAAATTGTTAAATTTTTTTTTTTTTGAAATGGAAGTCAATATAATATTATTATCATTTTATGAAGTTAATGCTGTACAATGCGAAAAAAAGGTGAAGAATAAAGAAAGAAAAATATATAGAGAAAGACGAAATAGAAGAAATGAAAATAAAGTAATCGAAATTTCAGCAATAATGCATTTTCATATGTCAAAATCACCTGATTACAAAATTATATTTTACATTGTCCCTTTTAATGTTTATCTATTAATCTTCCTCGGAATCTGATAAATCGTCATTTAATTGTGTTAACCCTAAGCTCTCTTCGTCATATGAATTCATTAATGTTGCATCTCTTGTTCTCATTAAAGATTCACGTCTTTCTGGTGGTATTGATGTTAATAATATCCCGTTTCCATTTTGAATCGATTTATCTGATATCCCTCCATCATGTTTTGCTGTATTAAGCAAATACACTCCAGCAAAAATTGTCAAAAATCCACAAAATAAATCGAGAATATTCATTACTTGACTTGTGTTGAATCCTTGAAATAGGAGCACTGATGCAAAAATTGTTGATGTTGTGAAAAATACGTAATAAATCGGATTCACTCTAAATAGGTAGAAATATTATTAATATTATTACTAATGTCAATAAAAAAAAAAAAAGATAGTAGAGGAGATAGTAAGATGGTAAAGATAGATATAAAAGAAATTTATAAACTTACATATTAGTGGAAAACTGATCTAAAGCTTTATTAAAATAATTCATTTGAATTAATATACAAAGTGCGGTTATAATTATGAATACATAGGTGGATGGATGAGTCAACTGATTTTTGCCTGCAAAGGTAAGTTTGAGTGCTATTCCAAATCCTTTACATGACATCACCGAAATAGATCCCACCAATGAACAAATTGAAAGGTATGGTAAAGGACTTTGTTTCCCATATCTAGGAACGATACGATATATGGCGAAGACTGTATAAAACATAACAAAGGTGCAATATGATAAAAATCCTAATGAAATATTTAAAATTATTTAAAGTTATTTAAAGTTATTTAGAATTATTTAAAATTATTGACTGTTCATAAAAATCGTAAAAAAATAACACTTACCAGGTTGAAGAGCAAAAGCTAGAATTTCATCAACTGTTGAAATTTCCTTGTCTGCTGGTGCATGTAATACAATAGTTATTGATCCTATTATACATAAACCACAACCCAATGCTCCTAGTTTGCCAAGTTTTTCTTTAAGAAATAAAGATGCTAAAACAGCTCTGATGATAAAAAAATAAATATAAATAAATATAGATATATGTATATAACAAATGTATAATCGAATAACTCCTTTTTGAGTAATAAAAATATTTACTAAAATAGGATATATAATTTACCCGATTAAGACACTCAGAGCTCCAAGAGGTGTTATGAGAATAGCGGGAGCAAAGGAATATGCAACAAAATTTAATAATTCGCCAAATACCACTAAATCATAATCATAATTAGAATTATTATTTATTATAGATAAATAATTCAATAATAAATTTTGATAATTATAGACAATATACTTGTGATCATTCCAAGCCACCAAATTGGATTTCTTAGATAACCATGATCATCCCCAGCGAAACCTATTCCCAATGTAAAAAAAAATTTAGATAAATGTGTAAATATTTATATTAAAATTATCAAATAATTATCCAAAGTATTATTTACCATGTTTACTTGTTGCATCAATTAAACCTTTTTTTGTTATAATAAAAGACGTGCCGATCATTAGACTAGAAGCGACAGCTAATATAAACCCAATATATTTGTCGTAAATTCCGGGCATTGTTTTAATTTTAATTTAAGAATAGTAATAGAAAGAGGGTGTTATATCAACCAAAATGTCTTAGTTTTAATGTTCTTGGAAAGTTTGAAAATGAGTGAAAAAAAAAGAAGATAGATCTACAAGGTCGACACGCAAAGGAATGTCTTAAAATTCGGTTCCTTGCAGATAAACAAGAAAATTATTATGTAAAAAAAAAACCCGGTCGTGTACTAAGGCTTCGATGAAGGGTGAAAATTAAAGTGATTCGTTAAGAGGAGGAGGGATTTATAATATTAAACTCTTCCGATTAAAATCCAGTGGCTTCTTTCGTAAAAAAAAAAAGTAATCATGTAATATAGAAGATCTATTACTCGAACTACTAATCTAGTTGACTAAACCATATACGTTTTTTGTACTAAATTTACTAAATTTATAATTATCACAAATATAGAAAGTTCTATAATGATAAAACTATATTAAAATGTAAATTATATTCGGACGAATTATGATTAGTCGCTAATCATTACCTAGAATATATTTTATTTTATTTTATTTAAATTGTGATACAATTATGGGTTTTATTATTAAAGTTGGGCTTTTGTTTCATTATTTTATTATTTTTATCGAAGTTTCAATAACTTAATAGTTTTAATTTTTAGAAAAAATTCCAAAATAGTTAAAGTTTATTTAAATCAATAAATATTTTATAAATATATCATTACGTAAATTCTATTTTTTGCTTTTCCCATATCAATCTACAGAATCTACAGCATATTTTTAAATTAAAATATATGCACGAGGGCCTAAACCATGCATGACTTAAGTTGTTAGGGCTGAGTGTTCGTTGAAATCAGGTTTTAACCAAATGCTATTGTTTATTTTTTACTTTACGCTCAAGAAATACGTATATACGTGTCTCAAAATAATAATACCGGTGATCTACATCCGTGTTACCGAATATATGTCTAATAATGTATTTACATAAAATAACAACTTTAAATGACGTTATGATTTATTGTATAAATTTTTGCCTAATGACAAAAAATAATTACAATCATTTAAAGATGTTGTAAAATAACATGTTAATGCAAATGATTTATAATAAATATTATTCAGACTTTTAACTGACGTAAAATAATAATTGAAATAACGAGAAAAAAAAAAGGAATCTATATAGGAATCAGTTTCGAACAATAAAAAAAGGTTGCTATAACAAAAAAAAAAAAATTCATAAAAGATGAGATTTAATTAAAAAGTTTATAAACAGAAAAATAAATAAAAATAAATAAATAAATATTGTATTAATTTATTTATTAATTTATAACAAACCTTTTGAAAAATTACAAAATTACATGGCCATGGTTGCNTACCGAATATATGTCTAATAATGTATTTACATAAAATAACAACTTTAAATGACGTTATGATTTATTGTATAAATTTTTGCCTAATGACAAAAAATAATTACAATCATTTAAAGATGTTGTAAAATAACATGTTAATGCAAATGATTTATAATAAATATTATTCAGACTTTTAACTGACGTAAAATAATAATTGAAATAACGAGAAAAAAAAAAAGGAATCTATATAGGAATCAGTTTCGAACAATAAAAAAAGGTTGCTATAACAAAAAAAAAAAAATTCATAAAAGATGAGATTTAATTAAAAAGTTTATAAACAGAAAAATAAATAAAAATAAATAAATAAATATTGTATTAATTTATTTATTAATTTATAACAAACCTTTTGAAAAATTACAAAATTACATGGCCATGGTTGCTCTTAATTGTGCTAGTTCCTCTTCTTCATCAAGATCTTCAACAATTCTATTTCTCGCTTTAACACCTAAAATAGAAAATAAAATAAATAAATAAATTTACAGTTTATTGATCGAAATTAAAGAAGAATAAATTATTTTTTCATACCAGGTTCAATTGTAGGTACATTCGGAGCAGTAACTTGTGGAGCATTAAGTAATTGTTCTTCAAGGAGTTCTTGTTCTAGTCCTTCTAATTCTGCTGTTAATTCATCCTAGATTTATTATAAATTACATAAATTAGTTATTAAAAAAAAAGGACAAATCAAAAATATGATAGAATTAAATTTGAATACAAACATCATCCAGCTCGATACCGATCATCGGAACAGAAATCGCATTTGAGATTTCATCTGCCAAATCCATTTGTTCACGTATGGAATCCATCGTATCATCCACTTTATTTATATCCCTATCAAAATTATTGAAAGATTTATTAAAATTATTGAAAATTTGTAAAATTCAAAGTAACATTAAATGATTCAATAAATAATTCAATAAATAATTCACTAAATGAATTCCATTCAGAACATACATAGATCCATGTATTGTTCTCATTGCCTCTGCACCCTGTTCCATAGCTTTAATGGTTTCTAAATTGACATTTGCATTTTCAATTGCCATGACTTGAGCTTCAATTGTAATTCGTGCACCACCTATTTTTTCGATTTGATTATCATATTGCTTTTTTCGTTTGAGGGCCATCAGTGCAGCTATAAATTATAAATAAATAAATAAATAAATAAATAGATAAATAAATAAATAAATAAAATGAACTTAATTGATATTTTTAATCATGATTCAGTCAAAAAGTTATTAAAAGTGCAGTAAAATGTATCAATTAAAGGAATAACCATTAATAAAATATTTTAAGAAAACAAAACAAAAAAAAAAAAAAAAACTAAATCTAATTATGATTCGAACAATTCAACTAGAAGTTAAAAGTGCTAACTTATAAGTTAAAACCGAAAAATTTCAAATAAAGACAAAATAAAAGGATTACCTCTCTTGTTAGTAGTTGCATTTGACCTTGCGATCTTCTTTTCTGCATCTACTTTGGTTTGCAAATGGATTTCACGTTTTTCTAACATTTGCAAAGTATCTCGAAGGCGAACAATAGCATCTTTGGTGTTAGTTTTAGGCTTTTGTCGGGGAAAAAAGAGATTCATCTTGTACTTTAAGTGCAAAGAAAAATGTGAAAAAAAAACAAACAATAGTTCGATTTCGTGTTTATTTTAAAAAATCGATTATTAGCCGGAGTTAATATGATCATCATCCATAATTCCAAAAAAATTTTTTTTGTTTACAAAATAAGTTGCGATGGTAACTTCTCTAGAACAATGCCTAAAGAGAAGTCTTCTATTATTGTAATTATTTGCCATCAAACATTATTTTTACTTACAGGTTTTTATCAAACCCTTGCTGCACAATATTTATACTATCAAGGAGCTGCGAGTAAGCAAATTTTATAATAGTTATAATAGTTATAATAATTTATAAAAAATGTTTCTAATTGATTCTTTTATTATTTAGCTGGAACAAGGTATTTTTAACTAGAGATTCTTCTGTGGNTGTTAGTTTTAGGCTTTTGTCGGGGAAAAAAGAGATTCATCTTGTACTTTAAGTGCAAAGAAAAATGTGAAAAAAAAACAAACAATAGTTCGATTTCGTGTTTATTTTAAAAAATCGATTATTAGCCGGAGTTAATATGATCATCATCCATAATTCCAAAAAAATTTTTTTTGTTTACAAAATAAGTTGCGATGGTAACTTCTCTAGAACAATGCCTAAAGAGAAGTCTTCTATTATTGTAATTATTTGCCATCAAACATTATTTTTACTTACAGGTTTTTATCAAACCCTTGCTGCACAATATTTATACTATCAAGGAGCTGCGAGTAAGCAAATTTTATAATAGTTATAATAGTTATAATAATTTATAAAAAATGTTTCTAATTGATTCTTTTATTATTTAGCTGGAACAAGGTATTTTTAACTAGAGATTCTTCTGTGGATATGATTAAGATTATAAAACCTTTAAAATATGAATATTTTTACTTCTATAGCCTTTTAACAAATACAGCACAATATGTTGGAATGGCTTCAGTTGGATTGTTACTTATTCCTTCCTGGTGGGCAAATAGAAAGGGACGTAAAGGTATAGCTTATGAATTAACTGAAACAGAATTTGATATGGATGAGATTAAATCTGGCAAGGTTGGACTTATACTTTTTTTTATTTTTTATTTTTATTTTTTATTTTTATTTTAAATTTTATAAAATTCTTTAACGAACTTTTTTAGAAAGGGACAACATTTTTTAATGCAAAGTTTTTTTTTTTTTTTTTCTTTATTAGGAAGCACAAAAAGACTATCAATTATTACCAAATGCAGAGGAAGAGGTTTTTATAGAAGATGAATCAATGATTCCAAACAAATCATTAAAATCCAAAGAATCCGTCAGTTTTAGATTTATTGCAGCAACTTCATGTTTGGATGTGATTGCTAATTTTACATTGACAATAGGATTTTTCTATGTTGGAAGTGGGGTAAAAATTTCATTTAATAAATTTTCATTTTTTTAATATATTTATTTTTTTCTTACTTTTTATTTTTATTTTTATTTGATTTTTATTTTCATTATATATATATATATATATATGTGTATTATATATATATTTGAAAGATGTTTCAAGTAATTTACAGTTCAGTAGTAATATGGTGTGCCGTACTTTCATTTATTTTTCTTGGAAGAAAACTCTCATTATTGCAATCCATAAGTATTATTGGAGTATGTTTTGGACTTGCTCTCAGTGCTTTAGGAATATCTAAAGGATCGGAATCATCCGATAATACGACACCACCTCCAGTTACTTCTACTGGACCAGCTATACTTCATTCTTTCAATATGACAACCACGATGTTTGGAATGATTTTAACATCATTCGCTACCTTCGGATATGCATGTGTTTACGTTATTTCCGATCTATTAGTATCAAATCGTAAAGGAAATACAGTTCCTCCTACACCCGAAAAAGCATGTTTCTTAGTTGGAAGTGGTTGTACTTTTTTATCTATGATGTATGTCATAATTTATACTTTACCTCATTGGAATAAATTGGTAACACAGGAAATGGAAAAGGAGAAGAAAGTTTCAAATGTTAGCACATCCGTAATTATTATTATATATATGGTACTTTCGATCGCATCATTTATTCATAATTTTTCTTATTATTCATTAATGAAACGAATTGGTAATGTATCTACGGGATTATTAAATTCTATAAGAGCAATCGTAGTATTTGGATTGAGTCATTTATTATTTTGTGATATTGATAATGGTCAATGTTTCAATCCTTGGAAAGGATTCAGTGCAGTTACTGTAATTGGATTTGTCACAATATTTTCAATTAGTAAAATGCGAGAAGGTCATTAATTAACATTTTAATATATATATTATTTAATAGAATATTATTAGATTATATAATATAATATAATATAATTAAAATTAAAAAAAAAATATTATATCAATGCATTTAGTTTATTTTATCATTTTAGAATAAATTAGGTGTACATATGTATATAGATAGACTTTTTAAAGTTTTATTTATTTATTTATTGAGTGAAATTATATGAAATTAAAGAATATCGAATCTATTTTATATTTAATTACTCTTTCTTTTACCTCCCCGAGTTGATCGAGTGTAATGACCTCGGGTACCTCTTCCACGTTGGAATCCCCCACGACCACGGCCACGTGTAGATTCATTATTGGTGGTTGCATTGGGGCATGCATTCGACCAGTGACCAGGCTATGTAATTAATTAAAGTTAATTAATAATTTATGTTATTCATAAATAAAAATTCAATATTGAAACTATACAAACTTGTTTGCATTTGAAACATGAAACGTTCGGGTTTGATTTCTTTGGCTTATTACAAAAATTTGAAAAATGTCCTGCCTAAAAAATTTTTTTAATAAATATTTGATTTAATATATATATATATGTATATATAATTAAATAATTCATCTTACTTCGCCACAATTATAGCAAGTATTCCCCCCTGTATTTCCACTAGAATTACTTGAATTATTTGAATAATTATTTGAATTATTTGAATAATTATTTGTATTATTTGAATAATTATTTGTATTATTTGAATTTCCCTGTGAAGGTGATTCATCAGCCCATTGGAAGAATCGACATCTCCCTCGTCCCGCCTTATGACAGGTATAAAATTCTCTTCCTTGATTTTCCCCTGGTGTAACTTTTTTCTTAAGGGTGGCGTAGAGATTGCATTTACACTTTGGAGGTTCTATTCCTGAATTAGTTCGATATGCCGACTATAAAAAAGATTATAAACGAAATATTTAGATTTGAAAATTATATAAATTGTTATTTTTTATTTTATAAACAAAATTCACATATTTAATACTAAATACTAACCTCACCTGTAAAATTACCTGTAAAATTTGTACTACCTGATTCAGTGTAATTATTTCCTTGTCGAGTTAAAGATGTTTCAAAATTACGTGATGATTGCGATGGTTGGGATGGTTGGGATGATTGTGATGATTGTGGTTGCTTTAGATCAGAATTTTTAAAAGTTATGTGAATACATATTTACAACGACAAATCATCTAATTCAAAAATAGTATTAAAAACATACATTTGCTTGATTATTTTGATTTATGGATGAAAGTGGCATACGATTACTTTGATTCGATCTTATTGCAACAAAATATTCGTTTAGAAAATCATCACAGCCTCCAACACATCCTAAGTACTAATTAATTAATTTAAAATCAATTAGAAATTTAAATTATATAATGAATGAAATAAAAGTTTTTTTTTTTTCACGACTTTACTTCTTCAGAAATCCAAGGTGGAACTTTATTTGGGATAAATTTTATCTTTAATTTGTAATAAGGAATTTCTGGATTTTGTGTACAACGATTACATTTATCCGAGGAAACCAAAATATCGGAAACAATATCCGGAACTTTAATTCCCATATTACAATTAGGAAATCCTTGACAACCTGTGAATAAATGAACTTTAAAATGTTGTTCTTTTTTTTTTTCTATTCGTGTATATCTATTATTAATAGAAATAAATAATTTACCTATCATCCATCCTCCGCTTTGTTTTTTTTTAAGTATCAATTGTCTTCCACATTGAAAACATTTGTGAATAGGTCGAGTTGGTTCGGGATGATGTTCAAGCTTCAATAAATAAATATTTCAAAATGCTTAGAAGATAAAAAATTAGCACAATAAATCCTAAATTACTTACCAACATATCATTAAATATTTCAAGATTTGTCTCATCATTAGAAACCTGTAAATATTTGGATATACCCTAATTTTGTTTTTAATATAGAATTGAATTAAATAAGATTGAACTAAATAATATTGCAATAATGTTGAAATAATTTTAAAGAATTTTAAATAATTTTGAATATATTTCGTTTACCTTAATTAAATTTGTCGCATTGGTGCTTGTCTTAATGTACATATCTTTATACATAGTAAGACTTTCCCGGACCACATTATCTTTTTGTTGTCTTCCTTCACATACCAATTTTAAACTGGATTCCATCTAAAGATTATAAATTAAAAATATTTAAAAGTATTAATTAGATAATATTAGATAATGAAAATTAAATATAAATTTTTGTATATTAATTCAACTTACTTCCCTTCTCAGGAATGGTTTAGACAATGATTTATCGAGTCCAATAGAGTCATAACCTTCGACAAGTGCAATACCTAGTTTTAATGGAACAATAAACGTTTTTCCATTTCTTGGCTCTTTTTTAGCATAATTACGTTCGACAATTTTTGCAATATGTTCATGAATAGTGGCATCAGTGCCTAATATTTAATTAGAAAATTTAGTTTCGGTGGGTATCAAAGAATATCTAATATATATATATATATGTATATATTTATAAAAATATTCAAGAATAATATTTACCTATTCCATTTTGATCCATAATGCTAATCAAATCAGCTTCAGTCAAACATTCTGGTGGTGTTGTACATCCTTCAACCATCTCACATACTGTTGGTATAAAAGTTTCGCCTTCCTGAAAATTAGGTAAATTGGTATTTGAATCGCCCCATCGATCATATGGATAAACCTCCAAATAATTTCTTTCCAATACCACAAGACCTTTTATACATTTATAAATAGAAAATAATCATTCAAATAAATTCTCTATAAAGTCCATTATCTTTAAAGTACTTGATAAAATTTTATTTATAAATAATGTGTACCCGTAACGGTAAATGTTTCTTCCCATATTTTGATTTCCACGGTTGTTTCAAAACCAGTTGCATGATCTGAGCAACATGCCAAAAAACNAAAAAAAAAAAAAAAAAAAAACTAAATCTAATTATGATTCGAACAATTCAACTAGAAGTTAAAAGTGCTAACTTATAAGTTAAAACCGAAAAATTTCAAATAAAGACAAAATAAAAGGATTACCTCTCTTGTTAGTAGTTGCATTTGACCTTGCGATCTTCTTTTCTGCATCTACTTTGGTTTGCAAATGGATTTCACGTTTTTCTAACATTTGCAAAGTATCTCGAAGGCGAACAATAGCATCTTTGGTGTTAGTTTTAGGCTTTTGTCGGGGAAAAAAGAGATTCATCTTGTACTTTAAGTGCAAAGAAAAATGTGAAAAAAAAACAAACAATAGTTCGATTTCGTGTTTATTTTAAAAAATCGATTATTAGCCGGAGTTAATATGATCATCATCCATAATTCCAAAAAAATTTTTTTTGTTTACAAAATAAGTTGCGATGGTAACTTCTCTAGAACAATGCCTAAAGAGAAGTCTTCTATTATTGTAATTATTTGCCATCAAACATTATTTTTACTTACAGGTTTTTATCAAACCCTTGCTGCACAATATTTATACTATCAAGGAGCTGCGAGTAAGCAAATTTTATAATAGTTATAATAGTTATAATAATTTATAAAAAATGTTTCTAATTGATTCTTTTATTATTTAGCTGGAACAAGGTATTTTTAACTAGAGATTCTTCTGTGGATATGATTAAGATTATAAAACCTTTAAAATATGAATATTTTTACTTCTATAGCCTTTTAACAAATACAGCACAATATGTTGGAATGGCTTCAGTTGGATTGTTACTTATTCCTTCCTGGTGGGCAAATAGAAAGGGACGTAAAGGTATAGCTTATGAATTAACTGAAACAGAATTTGATATGGATGAGATTAAATCTGGCAAGGTTGGACTTATACTTTTTTTTATTTTTTATTTTTATTTTTTATTTTTATTTTAAATTTTATAAAATTCTTTAACGAACTTTTTTAGAAAGGGACAACATTTTTTAATGCAAAGTTTTTTTTTTTTTTTTTCTTTATTAGGAAGCACAAAAAGACTATCAATTATTACCAAATGCAGAGGAAGAGGTTTTTATAGAAGATGAATCAATGATTCCAAACAAATCATTAAAATCCAAAGAATCCGTCAGTTTTAGATTTATTGCAGCAACTTCATGTTTGGATGTGATTGCTAATTTTACATTGACAATAGGATTTTTCTATGTTGGAAGTGGGGTAAAAATTTCATTTAATAAATTTTCATTTTTTTAATATATTTATTTTTTTCTTACTTTTTATTTTTATTTTTATTTGATTTTTATTTTCATTATATATATATATATATATATGTGTATTATATATATATTTGAAAGATGTTTCAAGTAATTTACAGTTCAGTAGTAATATGGTGTGCCGTACTTTCATTTATTTTTCTTGGAAGAAAACTCTCATTATTGCAATCCATAAGTATTATTGGAGTATGTTTTGGACTTGCTCTCAGTGCTTTAGGAATATCTAAAGGATCGGAATCATCCGATAATACGACACCACCTCCAGTTACTTCTACTGGACCAGCTATACTTCATTCTTTCAATATGACAACCACGATGTTTGGAATGATTTTAACATCATTCGCTACCTTCGGATATGCATGTGTTTACGTTATTTCCGATCTATTAGTATCAAATCGTAAAGGAAATACAGTTCCTCCTACACCCGAAAAAGCATGTTTCTTAGTTGGAAGTGGTTGTACTTTTTTATCTATGATGTATGTCATAATTTATACTTTACCTCATTGGAATAAATTGGTAACACAGGAAATGGAAAAGGAGAAGAAAGTTTCAAATGTTAGCACATCCGTAATTATTATTATATATATGGTACTTTCGATCGCATCATTTATTCATAATTTTTCTTATTATTCATTAATGAAACGAATTGGTAATGTATCTACGGGATTATTAAATTCTATAAGAGCAATCGTAGTATTTGGATTGAGTCATTTATTATTTTGTGATATTGATAATGGTCAATGTTTCAATCCTTGGAAAGGATTCAGTGCAGTTACTGTAATTGGATTTGTCACAATATTTTCAATTAGTAAAATGCGAGAAGGTCATTAATTAACATTTTAATATATATATTATTTAATAGAATATTATTAGATTATATAATATAATATAATATAATTAAAATTAAAAAAAAAATATTATATCAATGCATTTAGTTTATTTTATCATTTTAGAATAAATTAGGTGTACATATGTATATAGATAGACTTTTTAAAGTTTTATTTATTTATTTATTGAGTGAAATTATATGAAATTAAAGAATATCGAATCTATTTTATATTTAATTACTCTTTCTTTTACCTCCCCGAGTTGATCGAGTGTAATGACCTCGGGTACCTCTTCCACGTTGGAATCCCCCACGACCACGGCCACGTGTAGATTCATTATTGGTGGTTGCATTGGGGCATGCATTCGACCAGTGACCAGGCTATGTAATTAATTAAAGTTAATTAATAATTTATGTTATTCATAAATAAAAATTCAATATTGAAACTATACAAACTTGTTTGCATTTGAAACATGAAACGTTCGGGTTTGATTTCTTTGGCTTATTACAAAAATTTGAAAAATGTCCTGCCTAAAAAATTTTTTTAATAAATATTTGATTTAATATATATATATATGTATATATAATTAAATAATTCATCTTACTTCNATTATTTGAATAATTATTTGTATTATTTGAATTTCCCTGTGAAGGTGATTCATCAGCCCATTGGAAGAATCGACATCTCCCTCGTCCCGCCTTATGACAGGTATAAAATTCTCTTCCTTGATTTTCCCCTGGTGTAACTTTTTTCTTAAGGGTGGCGTAGAGATTGCATTTACACTTTGGAGGTTCTATTCCTGAATTAGTTCGATATGCCGACTATAAAAAAGATTATAAACGAAATATTTAGATTTGAAAATTATATAAATTGTTATTTTTTATTTTATAAACAAAATTCACATATTTAATACTAAATACTAACCTCACCTGTAAAATTACCTGTAAAATTTGTACTACCTGATTCAGTGTAATTATTTCCTTGTCGAGTTAAAGATGTTTCAAAATTACGTGATGATTGCGATGGTTGGGATGGTTGGGATGATTGTGATGATTGTGGTTGCTTTAGATCAGAATTTTTAAAAGTTATGTGAATACATATTTACAACGACAAATCATCTAATTCAAAAATAGTATTAAAAACATACATTTGCTTGATTATTTTGATTTATGGATGAAAGTGGCATACGATTACTTTGATTCGATCTTATTGCAACAAAATATTCGTTTAGAAAATCATCACAGCCTCCAACACATCCTAAGTACTAATTAATTAATTTAAAATCAATTAGAAATTTAAATTATATAATGAATGAAATAAAAGTTTTTTTTTTTTCACGACTTTACTTCTTCAGAAATCCAAGGTGGAACTTTATTTGGGATAAATTTTATCTTTAATTTGTAATAAGGAATTTCTGGATTTTGTGTACAACGATTACATTTATCCGAGGAAACCAAAATATCGGAAACAATATCCGGAACTTTAATTCCCATATTACAATTAGGAAATCCTTGACAACCTGTGAATAAATGAACTTTAAAATGTTGTTCTTTTTTTTTTTCTATTCGTGTATATCTATTATTAATAGAAATAAATAATTTACCTATCATCCATCCTCCGCTTTGTTTTTTTTTAAGTATCAATTGTCTTCCACATTGAAAACATTTGTGAATAGGTCGAGTTGGTTCGGGATGATGTTCAAGCTTCAATAAATAAATATTTCAAAATGCTTAGAAGATAAAAAATTAGCACAATAAATCCTAAATTACTTACCAACATATCATTAAATATTTCAAGATTTGTCTCATCATTAGAAACCTGTAAATATTTGGATATACCCTAATTTTGTTTTTAATATAGAATTGAATTAAATAAGATTGAACTAAATAATATTGCAATAATGTTGAAATAATTTTAAAGAATTTTAAATAATTTTGAATATATTTCGTTTACCTTAATTAAATTTGTCGCATTGGTGCTTGTCTTAATGTACATATCTTTATACATAGTAAGACTTTCCCGGACCACATTATCTTTTTGTTGTCTTCCTTCACATACCAATTTTAAACTGGATTCCATCTAAAGATTATAAATTAAAAATATTTAAAAGTATTAATTAGATAATATTAGATAATGAAAATTAAATATAAATTTTTGTATATTAATTCAACTTACTTCCCTTCTCAGGAATGGTTTAGACAATGATTTATCGAGTCCAATAGAGTCATAACCTTCGACAAGTGCAATACCTAGTTTTAATGGAACAATAAACGTTTTTCCATTTCTTGGCTCTTTTTTAGCATAATTACGTTCGACAATTTTTGCAATATGTTCATGAATAGTGGCATCAGTGCCTAATATTTAATTAGAAAATTTAGTTTCGGTGGGTATCAAAGAATATCTAATATATATATATATATGTATATATTTATAAAAATATTCAAGAATAATATTTACCTATTCCATTTTGATCCATAATGCTAATCAAATCAGCTTCAGTCAAACATTCTGGTGGTGTTGTACATCCTTCAACCATCTCACATACTGTTGGTATAAAAGTTTCGCCTTCCTGAAAATTAGGTAAATTGGTATTTGAATCGCCCCATCGATCATATGGATAAACCTCCAAATAATTTCTTTCCAATACCACAAGACCTTTTATACATTTATAAATAGAAAATAATCATTCAAATAAATTCTCTATAAAGTCCATTATCTTTAAAGTACTTGATAAAATTTTATTTATAAATAATGTGTACCCGTAACGGTAAATGTTTCTTCCCATATTTTGATTTCCACGGTTGTTTCAAAACCAGTTGCATGATCTGAGCAACATGCCAAAAAACGTCTTACAACAAATTCATATACCTTTTTTTCTTCACCTGTTAAATTGGATACATAAGTGGTGGGATGAATTGGTGGATGTGCGAAATCGTTGTGTTTTCCTTTTCCAGGCAAGCGAAATTCACCATCCAGAAGTCTTGTCATTGTATTAAAATTTAATTAAATTTTAATTATATGAAGTCATGAAAAAGTAATTAAAAATAAATGAATAAATAAAAAATACTTTTTTGCAATATCCCCCCATTGAGGATCTTGTATTTGTTTTTCAATCAAAGTGTTAAAATCAAATTGATTATCAAATTGATCTGTTTCAGTTCTTGGATAACTTATGTAACCTTTATTATATAATTTTTCAGAAACCTATTATTATAAATTTATAAACTTTTTATAAATTCATTACTTGTTAAATCCGTGAAGATAATAATAATCATTTATATACTTACTTGCATAATTCTATCAGATGAAAGATGTAAATTTCGGGATCCATTTTTAAGAAGTTCCACAGTTGTTAATGGATATGGCTTCCTAAAAAATGGAAATCAATTTTAATGAAATCTCATCAAAGTTTAAGTGTATTTAAAATATTAATTATTTTTATTATTTTATTATTTTTTACCATTTGTGTACTTCTCTGGACGTTACTTTAACAACAGTTGCTAATGGATTTTCCACACATTGTTCATAAATAACCAAACAAGTTAAACGATCAAATAAACGAGTTCTTTTCCAATTGAATGTTGTTATTGAATTATCCCTATTCAATGTCACATTTATTTTCCAAAATAACTCGGAAACAAAATTTTGAACTTTGAGATATTGATCCACAACAAATCCTAATGTTGGAAATTGACAAGAACCTGAAGAAAACACATATATATGCGTTAGCTTGAATTATGAAATATTATAAATATTATGTATTTTCATGTTAACAATACAAATTTTCTAATCTAATTTTTTTTTTAACATTAGAAAATCGTCACACCATAACTAATCACGTTATTATTGAGTTCTGCAAAAATATTTCTTAAGGTTAACGTTTGTAATCGAGTAAATGCGGCCCCGATGCGTAAATCAAGTTCAATTCTGGCATCGACTGCATTTGATTGACGATAATCCAAGTCTGTAGAAGTAATCCAGGCACGATTTATCTGTCTATACGTGAAAATAATATTTTTTTTTTAAAAGGATTAAAAATTTTCTAGAAATAAAAATACTAGACCGAATATCAAAAAAAACTTACTGAGGTATAATAGCAGAGAATTTTGCTCTCGATACTTTAATTTCGGAGTTAGCTTCGCGACATATCTCAACAATTTCTGCACCAATATTTTCACCTTCTCGATCACAATCCGTCCATATCATTACTTCCGTTGAAGATCTTGCTTCATTAATTAAATTATTGCGTACTTCTTCGTTTCCCTTTAATGGATAATGTTTAAGCACGCGTAATACACAAGTTTTAAAGGAATCGTAAAATTTGATTGTTATTTGATTTTAAAAAAAAACATACCTTTGCTACAAATTTTACGATAGGCGCGTCAAATAACGTTAAAGGCGAAACTTTGTCCCATGAACTATATTCAGAAGTAAAGTCAGATGCTAATAGATGTCCAAGGACAGAAGTCATTGTAACGTCAACCATTTGATTTCCTTGATGTTTACATTTGAAATCATAGTTTTTTATATATTTATTTTTAGAGGCACGCTATGTTTAACACATGCCAAATATGATAATGAATAAATAAAGTCAATAGGGAAGGAAATCAATCCTAATAATGAGTGTTTTCTTACAAAGGAATAAGCTCCTAAGGACAAAATCTGCGTAGTTGATTTTGCAATTGACGGTTTTTCGGCAACGCATAATACTTTCATCTTTTGAATAAAGTTGCTACGCGTTTCATGATAATCCGATAATCAATGATTATATGTGCATATATACACACGTGAAATCATTGAAATCACAGATCAGAGAACTTTTTTAATTTCTTTCAAAACACGTCAAAGTTTTTCAAAATGATTTATAACATGTATATTTTTGACCGTCACTGTGTGTGCATTTTTTATACGGATTGGAATCGACATCGAAAAAGTGGAAGTAGTAGTGCTGTTGGTACCACAAGTTCTTCTACAAGTATGAATGGTCAACATGACGGAGATTCAGGAGGATCTTCTTCACCAGCTCATAGTGTGGTAAATAACCATCTTACAAGTCATCACTCTACTACATCCCAATTGACGAGTACTACGAGTATGTTTTCGGATAGTCGATTGATTAACATCGAGGAAGAGTCAAAATTAGTTTATGGAGTTATATTGTCTTTAAGAAACTTTGTTAGAAAATTAAGCGGAAGGTATTATTATATACAACAACGATATTATATTTGTTACTTTTGAAAATAAATTTTAAACAATTTTAATATATTTTTTTTAGTCAAGACGGCTTTCTATCATATCGTACATCTAATTATAAACTTCATTATTATGAAACACCAACGGGATTAAAATTTGTTATAAATACTGATATTACGGTCGATTCCCTTCGACCTGTTTTAAGACAAATTTATACAAACTTTTATGTCGAATATGTTGTAAAAAATCCTTTATCACCAAATGAACATCCCGGAGGTGAAGGGGTCAATAATGAATATTTTAAAACTGCAGTTGATAAATACATTAAAACCTTAGCAGTTTACGATTCGTAGTGATTTTCATTATTATTATAGAGAAATTTTCGTGTATTTTCGTGTATTTTTAAATTTAATTTATTAATAATTAATTTAATATTTATTATTATTATTATTATAATCAATAAAATATATTGACGATCGATCAATCATATCAAGTATATGAAGTAATGATCGTCGTCCCGATTATAAAATTTCAAAAAAAATTTTTTTTTTTGTTCTCTCTCTTCGATTATCCACGTTTAAATACAGCACAAGGTGCGGTTATATATATGATTAATATGATTTTCAGAAATATCGAAAAAAAAAAAATTAATTATTCTAAAAGTTCTCATTTAATTTTGTTCGTGGTCTATTGATATAATAATAATAGATGTCTGGTGTTACAGTTAGAGATGTTAATCCCCACGAATTTGTAAAAGCCTATGCTGCATATTTAAAACGGTCAGGCAAATTGGAAGTACCTAAGTGGGTCGATCTCGTAAAGACTGGTCCATACAAGGAATTGTCTCCCTATGACCCCGATTGGTTTTATATCAGAGCTGGTGCGTAATATTTTTTAATAAATATTCTAATGACAAGATAAAATTTTATTCATTTAAAATAATTTAATTGAAAATTTATTCATAATTAATTATAGCGGCTGTTGCCCGACATATTTATCTTCGTAATGGAGTTGGTGTCGGTGCATTGAAAAAACTTTATGGTGGTCGTAAAAGAAGGGGTACTCGTCCTTCCCACCATGCAAATTCATCTGGATCTATTGCACGTAAAGTCCTTCAAGCGCTGGAAAAAATCAATGTCTTGGAAAAAGATAATAAAGGGTATGGAATTTGAATCCCTTTTTTTTTTTTGATTGATTTTATTTTTGAAAACAAAAATTTTTAACATAAGATTTCTATTCGAAGTGGACGCAAAATCACACAAGATGGACAACGTGATCTAGATCGTATTGCCTCAGCCTGTTTAAAGGAACAACAAGAAGAAGAATAAAATAGTTAATAGAATTTTTATTAAATTCCATGTATTTTTGTAGATTTAAAATGATTTATAAACGTGGTTCGAAAATTATACATTATTAATTTTATTCATTTCTCACTTTCATTATTATTCAAATCATAATAAAATAAAATAAAAAACAAACTTTATTTGTTTTTCAAAGAAAAGCAACCAAAAAATAAATAAATTAACAATCATCAAGTTGATAAATTCTTCATTCAACCTATGAATTCTATAAATATTATCATTTATAATAAATTATTCTTTACCTATCAATATCAAATATATAATTAACTTCATATAGTATCAGATTACGATTTTTAGTTAGTGAGGCCGAAATTCATTGGTCCATAATTTTGCAGGTGATCTGAATTATCTCACGTGCTGCGGGTGACAAATATGATTTCCGCATTCAAGTCTTTAAAAGTCTATACCCATGCACAAGTCAAATTCCCCGCTTTTAGCTAGGGGTAAGCTTTTAGATGGGCGCGTGTATAAAAAGGTGACGAGTAGCTGATTTAAATTTTCGAAAACTTTTCCTTGAATAATAACTTTGCAAGAGGAGAATTATCGTTATCATTTTTTTCTTCTTCTTTACAAAAAAAACAATAATAATCTAAAATGAGACCTCAACCACCTGATTACAACGTGGGTTTTAATTTCATTTTTTTATATCAATAAATAAAACATATTATCATTTAACTTACATTTAGCTGTTTTTCATAAAAAAGGACATTACCAAAGATAATCTTATGTCTCTTCAATCCAAGGTTACGGACGCATTGGGGCGGGCTTCTTTTATAGCATTAGATACAGAATTTACTGGACTCGGAGGCAAAGACGCGAATACAAGAGCTCCGTTAGTATTTACTCTTTGATTTACTATTATTTCAATTTCTACTTCTGTTAATACTTAATGAGTTTATTATTTAATAGAAACATCGAAGAAAGATATGTTAATTTATGTAATGTCGTTAAAAACCATGCTTTAGTAGCATTAGGGCTAACAATTTACGAAGATTTATCTACTGCCCAAAATGGATCTTCCGAGTCACCAGAAAAACAATATAAAGTTTATAATTTCAATTTCACTCTATTGAGTCAAGTAAGTGCTTTCACTTTCGATTATATCTTTGTTAAAGCAAATAAAGCAAAATTTTTATTAAAATGAAAATTAATTAAATAATTTAAAATTTAGGTTGATCACACAATAAGTCCACGGAGTTTACAATTCCTATCAGATACGGGTTTCGATTTTAATAAACAAATTCGTAATGGAATTCCTTATATTCCGGGAAATGATCCAGTTAGTGAATTACTCTTTGCATTTTTTGTATAATAAGTTGAATTAGTTGAATTTTAAATTTATATAATCCTTTTATTTTATTATTATTATTATTATTTTTATTATTATATAGCTTCCTGAAGAATCAAATATTCACGATACATCTATGCGCTTAATTTTTTCGAATATACTGTCGCAAAAAGTGCCGGTAGTTGTGCATAATGGACTTCTTGATTTGATCTATCTCTATTATTCATTTTATGCAGATCTTCCACAAGATTTGAATACTTTTACAGCAGATTTGTCTGAAATGTTTAGTGCTGGTCTATTTGATACTAAATATGTGGCAGATTTTGTCACTAGAGAAAACACTTCTTTTCTCGCGTATTTATTCAGAAAGTAAGTTTCATTTATTCTATAAACTACTTATAAAGAATTTTTAATTATTTAACTTTCTCAAATTAATTAATTCATTTTTAGATACGAAAGGGAACAAGTAGATTATAGAAATTCTGGGGATAAAAATTATTTGTTGTTAAGAATTCAAGAAGGTAATTTTGACTTTACAAGTCTAGAACCTTCAAAATTGATATTGGATCCCACACCTACAACATCAAAGCGTCCGCGGGAAGACCGTTATTGTGATCAATATGCAGTAAGTCTTAAGTTTTATTTTCTTGTGAATATATTTATAAAATTAATTGATTAAGAAAAAAATTGATTTTCTTGGATAGCAACATGGATTTTGTGCAAAACGGATGAAATGTGGATTTTCTCATGATTTAGATCTCATATTAGATGGACAAGCAAAGACAACCTCAAAGCGTAAACGTAAACGTGGAAAGCCTAAAAAAACTTCGAATGAAAAATTAACGAAAGTTCACATAAATGAAAGAGATACAATTATTGAAGAAACTCAAGAAACTCAAGAGGGCTCGAATAATTCAAATAATAATCTAAATAATCAAAATAATCATTCCGAGTATGCGACCGTAGCATTTCCTCCGGCCCTTATACCTTCCACAAAACCCGATCAATACGATAATTACCATTCGGCACATTATGATGCTTACATGACTGGATTTATTTTCGCTTGTCAATTATTAAAATATTCAAATATAACTGTTTTAAATAATTATAAAAACAAATTATATCTCATGGGAAAAAATATGCCATTATTGGTTGAAAAAAGCGAATTTAGCAATACAAGTGTGACACATAGAGAGAAGAGTAAATAATTATCAAATTAAGAATTTTTATTGACACTATATTTATAAAAGATTTCTATATAAATATTTTCTTCTCTTGGAGGTATAAAATCAAAATTTTTTTTTCTTTATAATCTTTATAATAAGTTATATTAATGAATATCAGAAATAATTGTTTATTAGTTCATTTTTTTTCTAGAAAATTATATCAACAATCAATTTCAAGCATTTCAATCTGATCTTCTAAAAATCCTTTATAAGTTTTAAAATGATGATTCAATGCCTCGTGAGTATGAATTTTATAACAAGAACCCAAACCTCCTGACAAATTATTTGACCTTCCATAAAAAACGCGATTAACTCGTGAATGAACTAGAGCCATGGAACACCTAATTAATCCCCCCCAAAAAAAAATTCAAATAAATTTAGTAAATTTTTAATTAATAAATTTTTATTTTAATTTTTCAAATCATATTTATCTTACATTATGCAAGGTTCATGAGTAACAAATATATCATATCCTTTGCATAAATAAGTTTGATCATCATCATCCTCAGCTTTTCTCTTGTTCGGTATTATAAAATCACTCGCTGCTGGAATTGACGTTCTCTCTGGCATTGATAATTCATCTATACAATTAAGGGTAGCATGTCTAAGTGGATGTTTCGATGAAGTTCTTTTGTCATATGATTCAGATAGAACTTTTCCACTTTTTGAATCTACAATTATACAACCTACTGCTATCTTCAAATTTTATTTGGTAATTATTTATTAATGATATAAAATTTTATATAGAAAATTAAAAGTTAATTTCCCATCTTACCTCTCCACAGGATTTTGCCATTTCTGCTAAATTAATAGCTCTTATCATGTGGCTTTTAAGGGTTTCTATTTCTTCTGATGTAAAATTTGGTTCTCTGTAATTAATAATAATCATGGAATATTGGAAATCTTTCTTTTTAAGAAAGAAATCATTGTATTTTATAGTTCTTATTTAATATTCCTTTACAAAACCTTCTTGGATCTTCATGAAAGTTTATGGGCCATAATTTTTTCCATTCTTCAAACTGAGTTCTTGTGATAGCTGGATATTTAGAGATTTGATGTACTCGTGGATTCAGGATTGAATCAAGATTTTGTTTTTGGATCAATAATTTTAATTCATTTATTGATATAGAAAAAGTTAAGCATATGAGCACACTCAAAGTGAATCCTTTTCCATCAGAATGAATGGTTTTTTTTATTCTTTTAACATGACATAAGGTTTTAGATTGTGGACAATTTTCTTGTATAAATCTTTGATTTTTATGTAAAAAATGAATTATTACAGTCATTTTTATATATTCATAAAATTTCTTTGTGAATATTTCATTCATTAAAATTTATTCATGCATACATGAATTAAATAATAATTAAAAATTACAATTACTTCAGAACTTGACTCGTTTCTTTGGGTTCAACATCTGATATATAAACATCAACTGAAAATTTTCAAAATCTATTATTTAGATTTTAGATTTATAAATAAATAATAACACTATCTTATTATAATTATGTACCAGTTTCCAAGCTCCTTGATTCTTCTTCTGATAATACTTTTTGAAATGGTAGAGTTGCAATATCCATCTTTTACAAATTTCAAGATCAAAATTTGCAAATTAGACATAACTCTCGAAGGGTGGAAGGCAGGTCACGTGAATGAACGCATCAAAATGAATATAGGTAATTTATTTGAAAATCTAGTTTACACTCTGTATTCTTCGTATTCTTGTATTTGATAATAATAATAAATAAAATTCATAAGGAGCAAGGCTCCATTGTTTATTAATAAAGATAAAAATACCAATGACATCAATGACACGAATCTCTCAAATATATATATTCTACAAAGGAATCATTCAAGTCATTCTAAGAAATTTTGAAAATAGAGAAGTCTAATTATGATTTTTTAACTTCTTCAAATGGATATTCAAAAGGTTCTGGCGGTGGTGCTTCCTCTTCTTCATTCACTTCTGTGGCTATAAAATTTAAAATAATTATCAGATTTGAAAATTATAAATTTGATCAAAGTGCAAAAAATAATAATAATATATATATATATATATATATATCCATACAACTTACCAACTGGCGTACTCGGCAAAATAAGTTCTTCAGGTTCTCCCGGTGATTTATCAATCATCATTAATATTCCACCAACAATTCCCTAATTATAAAGAAGGAATAGCTTTGGGTGAGCTGTTGTGGATAATTAGAATAATTCTATGTAATTCATCTTACCTTTTTTACAGGGACGTAACGAGAATTTTCTGGGAACGAAATATATTGCAATTGTGCTGGTAAAACACGTGCCATATTCTCGAGAATTTCGTATGAATCCTCCTTCTTCTTTTTTCCTTTTTTGTCATCTTTAGTTTCATCCTGCGAGACAATGAACAAAATATTTTATTTAACATTAATGAGCGATAAATGCAATAAACATACATATTAAAAATTAATTCTTAAAACCTTTTCCTCTTCCTTTTTAGCTTGATCCATCGAAGTATCTTTTTTGTCGTCCTGTTTTGACGAATCATAAATTTAATATAAAACATAAAATTTAATATGAATCCAATATATACTTATTTTTATTTATTTATAAAATTATTATATTATATTCACCGTTGTATCCATAACATCCATGTCAGATGTTCCTTTCTCTTTTTCGGATTTCTTGGCTCTTGCTTTTGCTTTCGCTGTCGTGGAGAGAACTGCTGTCGCCACCTTATTTTATTGAATTTAATATTTAATAAATATGATACTCGAAAAATAATTATAATATTTAGTGCATTATTCCAATTATAAACAATGATTTACCTTCTCAACGACATTTGTAGTGGGAGGCTTAGTAGTGGCAGGGTAAGCAAATAATGAAGGTTTTGCATTGGATATGAATTCGAATTTTGGAATCTAAATGTTTCAAAAAAAAAAAACAAAAATGTGTAATTAAATTGTTGAAATTTGAGAATGCAAAAACTCAATAACTTATTATTAAAATCACCTTTAACTCCTTATTTAACCCAATAATTGCTGTAGGAGTTAATGATAAACTGAGAAAATGTGTCAATGGGAACCAATACCAGAATTGTGTGAATACAGCCATTCCAACGATAGCTGGCATATTAGAATGACCAGTTCTTGATTGTAAAGAAATGGTGACATTTCTTCCTCCTATAAATATATAAATCATTTTTTCAAATTTAAAATAATGGTTTCCAATTTTTATTAATTATTAAAACATATATACCTGCATCGATTATGCCTTGACCAAGAACAGCTCCGAACTTAGCCATCGCATCTTCATGTTTATCATTTATGATTTTCTCATATAATTTACGCGTTGACGATACCTTTGTATTGATAATGTCATTTTGTTGCATCAATATCATTGCAAGAGAGATAAATGCTCCTTGTCGTACATAATCAACAGGATCTTTAGTCATAGGCTCTAAAAGTTCGATAGCTTCCTAATAGAAATATTTTATTTTCATTAATTCTTATTAATTAAATGAAGTTTATATTTTTTAACCAATAATTAAAAATGAAGTTAACTAACCATCAAGCCAGTTCCCGCACATGAAATACCTAATGCTAAAGTGGCACCATATCGCACATTAGGATTGTAACTCTCTGATAATAATTGAACAATTCGAGGTACTTGCTTAGGTGTTCTAAAAAGAATAAACCCAAGTGCAGTAACAGCAGCGCGACGTACGTCATCATTGACATCACTAACGGCCACATGTAATAAGCGACGTATAGCTTTATTATTTCCGGTACCACAATAAGCCATTGCGACAGTATAGATACCACCATAACGTAAAATTGGATCCTTAAAAGAAATATTTGGATATCATGAAAGATAATGTCGTCAAATATAATGTCATCAAAGATAATGTCAAGGTATTAAAAGTATTTAGTTTACCTTATCACTAGCAAGTTGTTCAACTAAAACATCAGCGGCTTCTTCTTTACCATACATAATTAATGATATACCAATTGCTAAACCTCTAATAATTTTTTCGTGTTGAGTTTCATGCGCATATTGAAGCATTTCATCTATTGCTTTGTTGGAAGCGGTTCCAAGCATAACAAGTCCCATAGCCAAGCCAGCAGCCTCCCCCGCAACAGCGCTATCGGTAAAAAGTACATTCTTAAGTTCCTCATATATTTCTTAAAGTCAATAAAAAAATTTAATATATTATCTTTCTATTTTAATTAATAATCTTTTTAAAGAATTAAAATACCATCATTTCCTGTAGCCATTCCTGCAGCTGCAAGACCAAGGCATGCTCCATGTTGTAAAACTTCGGTTTGAGTGTTTTTTAAAGCATTTCTCAAATAACCCAAAACACCTGCACCGTGATTTGCATGAATCAATCCCAAAGCAAATAGAGACCCTCCTTCTGAATATGAACTCCCACTCGCACCTTCTTGTGGTAAATATGGTTGTAGCAAAGTAAGACCTTGAGACAAATGACCCTGTGAAAATATTTTAGTTTTTATCAGTAGAAGAATTTAATAATAAACAATTCTTAAAAACTTCTTTTTTTTTACTGAAAAAACCTTATGTATAACACCAAGAGCTGCTGTTGCACTGAATTTTGACCAGTTGGTGGCACGTGAAAGCCATTCAAGATTTTGACGAAGAAATTCATCACTTGTCGTACCAGCATTCATAAATGCGTTAGCAAATGTGACTGCTGAATGATAAACAGAATTTCGAGACTCTAGCGCATTCTGTCAATTTAAATATATTTATAACTTAAATTATGATTCAAAATAAATATTTCAAGTATGAAATAACGGAATTCGAACCTTGGTATTTTTTAATATAAGTAAATCTGTATGGTTATTACGATATAGAAATTCCAAATGTAACCTAATCGATTCTTCTCCTGATAATATACCGCGAACCCGTGAATATTTTTCATCTGATGGATTTACAGGCTAAAAATAAAATAAAATAGAAAATCCGAATTAAATACATAATTTATTTATTATTAAAAATAATATAACAGATGTTAATATCTCAGCATAACATACTTGTATTTCACTTTCATCCGTTTCCATTGCTTCGGAATCTTGTCTTTCATGATGAAACGTTACAGCTGGCAATTCACTTACAACCTTTTGGAGAAATTCTTGAGTAGCACTTTCCTCAAGGTCGAACGCGATTTGATAAGCCATTAACAGATAATACTAAACATTTTCAATTAATAATAAATTAAATGCTAACATTGTTGGCAGAATTATTATATGATTTAAAAAAAACCGTCACCTCATTGTCTTTATTAATTAATTCTTGTAACATTTTTGCTGCCAGAACAGGATCATTAAGATGCACGAAACATTGACTAATTGAAACATAATCCGGTTCATCCAGATTCTGATATAATTTTACTAACAATCGTAAAACCTATAGAAATAAAAGCTGTTAAATTAAATCAATTTTATTTTACAAAATTTTAATAAATTATTAAATCATTGATCTCTTTTTTTTTCTTTTTGATTAGATCAAAGACCCAAATTTTACCTTATTTCTGAAGTCTAAATTTTGTACCAAAGTCATGCTAACTTCCAAAACATAAGCAAGAGGTTCTGAGGTTTGACCTTTAGATATTATTTCTTCAATTACGTCCAAACGACGAGATTCCAAGGCGATCCCAATAGCCTTAAATATAATAAAAAAGTAAAAAAAAAAAAATTATTATAATTTATTATAAATTTGTCATAAAATCTTTAACGTATAAATTATTTACTTGTTTGAACTCTCCGTCATCGTAACATCGTTTAAACATTCGCTCGACAACATCTTGCAAGCGAGGATCTATTTCATGACCCCCCACGGGATCTTCAAATTGTTTAACGCGTAAAGTGATATATTTGTCGATACATTTAGCTTAAAGTAAATAAAAATGATTTTATCGCGTATTATAATATAATATTAAATATAGTATTAATATATAGTATTAATATATAGTATTAATTATAGTATTAATTATGATATTAATTAATAGTATTTAATAATAATAATAATAATAATAATAATAATCCAATATTATTAGACATACATATTATAGTCTCGACATATTCTGACTTAGATGATGAATTGAATAAATCGCCCGCTCCCAATGCAAAAATCAGAGAATCATCAAATTCTCCAAGATGGTAGTAAACCTAATTGAAAATAACGAAAATAACAAAAATAACAAAAATAACGCGATCAATGATTATTTCTTGAATCATAAATTAATTTTATTAATTTATCGAATCAATTAAAAAAAAGAATACCTTCGAAGCAACCAAAGCAGATAATTTTCTATGAGAAAAATATTCGTTTTCATAAAGAACTTCACTGAACATTAAAATTTAAGAAAATTAGTCGACTTTTCTTTCGTTTTCTTTCGAATAAAAAAATTCGCACTCCAATTTTTAAGAGTACTGTATTCAACTGTCATAACTAAATGAATATTGATTCGGTCGCAAAATCCAAAATTTTATTTCAAAAAATTTTAGAATGCCCACATTTTAGCGATTGCATCCGAGATCTCTGCCCAAAATTGATCAACAAGAGTGTTTAATTTTTCCAATGCATATATTTTAAGTTCTTCCTCCGGCTCATCGAGTAAAGCAATTATCCCACCTTTTGAAATTTAATGTCAGTATATATAAGAAGGAAAAGACAAAGGATTTCATCTTTTTATCTTACTTGAAGAAGTTAAACCGACCATGTTGACAAAGAACGAAAAAAAAAAACCCCCAAAGAAACCTTTTGATGTTATATCTATTTCGATGGATTACGTATGGGTGTGATATCTACTTCGATTGTATTGCGTATGGGTGTGATATCTACTTCGATTGTATTGTGATGTTTAAAAGATAAGATCTTTTGATAAGAAATAAAAACACGTAACTTTATTTTGTCATCAGATATTGCGAAAGATTGTAAGATCGTATATTATGAGTCGTTACATTCCGTCAGAAGCTGCTTTTAAAAACAGTAGCGAAATAGATCTATATGTGATTCAAACTTTTGGTAAAATTGTAGCGCCAGAACGTATTCTACAATCTTGGTTTTCTATTGCAAATTTATACTTTAAGATTGGAAACTATTCTCAATCTGAAAAATATCTCTTGGAATTGTTAAGAATACAACCTCATAATCAAGAGGTGAAAACTCACGTCAAAGGTCATTTTCCACTCTTGTTAACAATTGAGTAATTTGAAACTATAATAATTAGATTTTGAATTTAGGCAAATGAACTTCTTGGTACCGTTTACGAAAATCAAGGAAGATTGAAATTAGCTTTAGAATTTTATGAGAGGTGAAAACCATTTAAAGCTGTTTTTTAAATTCAAATGTATTATATATTTACTATCTCTCTTTTATTAATATAAATAGAGCTCTTTGCAATAAAAATGCTTCACACAATCATGCTTTTGTTGGTAAATTTTCTCGAAAGGAATACTGATAATTAATAATATATTAAAATGAAAAATTAACATTATTCATATTAAATAATTTTTAAAGCGGCTGAACTTTGTTTAAAATTAATCAAAAAACAAAAAGATGAAGCGGAAATAAAAAAATTGACCGACAAAGCTTTATATTTGATAGAGCGGTAATTTTTCTTATAAATATAATAATTAATTAATTTGATATTGAATGATAATAATTAATATTAATTGTTAATTATTAGAACACGTCTTACAAACAAAAAATATATTCCTCGTGCGGTACATTTAATGAATCAAATATATTCTATCCTTGTTCGACACGCCGAGAGACAATCTGATAAACGAGGATGTTTAAAATATCGTAAAGGGAATGCTCCAGGTATCTTTTAATATATATATATATATTTATATTTATTTATTTATTTATTTATTTATTTATTTATTTATTTATTTATGACAGTTACAATATTTTCAATTATTTTCAATTATTTTCAATTATTTTCAATTAATTTTCCAATAATTCTTTTAAACAGCTAGTATTAAATGGATCGATAATTCCGTCAAAGAATTGATAACGGTTGAAGATACTTTCATTGATCCCGGTTTTAACATAATTTTAACAAAAGCCATATTAAAACTTCCTGATTATCAACGGTAATTTACAAATTCTTAAGACATCAAACTTTTAAATTTATTCTTTTATCCTTTTATTGACGTGCGTGTTTACTTTTATTTAAAGAGCATGGGAAAATATAATTCAACGCCGTTATAATTTCGTCGATAATTTTGATTGGAATCTCTTTGTTAAAAATACATTTCCAAAATTAAGATCATGTGTTATTAGTGATAATTCAAAAGAATTATTACATGAACTGACAGAAATGATTTTCTTTGCTTGTGATAATGTAGTAAGATTGTCTTTGAAATTCAAGTAAGTTTATTATTGTGAAGTCCGTCAACAATTTTATTTATTAAATAATTAAATTGAATAACAATCGAATTAACAATCAAAATAACACTTGTGGGTTTAAAGATCACGAGAAGAAGCTGGTAAACTTGTGAAAGAATTTTCTGAACTAATTACGAATTGGGAAATACCATCATCACAAAATCGTCATTTATTAGAAAAATGGACTCGCTATCAACAGGTTCATATTTCATTATTTTTATCGAAATAATTAAAATTTTTTTATATAACTAAAAAAATATATTTTATTTGAACCATTTAAAGGAATATCAATCTCGAAGTTTACGACATGAGGGTTTTTTTCGACTCAATTTGGCCTCCACGGATTTGACCCATTATCAGTCTGCGGGTTCAAAATTAGCCGAGAAAAACCAAGAACATCTTAATAATGCTTATCTAAATTTTAAAGCATGTTTATCTTTTCGTAGAGAAACATTCCGTGATCCTACTTGTCCAATTAGTCATTTCATATATTTAATGTGTCAACGTATTAGTGATGTATCACATCAATTGTTGATCCTTTTGCAATGTTTTGATTACGAATGGATTAACAGAAGTGACATGGCATTACAAATTTTGAAAACTGATACTCAAGACGATGATGACGTTAAACAAAAATTTTGTTTACCTACACATAAAAATCTTCTCGGCGATTTATCCCAAAGTGTTGGTAAAGAAAATTTCGAGGAATTTGACCTTATCAAATGGTTGGCAAAGACAATCCATAAAGTTGACAGAATAGCTTTATGTGCTCCATATGATTTGGATCGGTATAAAAATTTAATTTTAATAATCCATAAAAAAATATATATAAATAGATTACTAAATTAATTATTGTTTTTTTTCAGTTTTTTAATGGTTTCAGCGTGGCATGTAGAAAATGGTGTTCTTCGAGATTGGTTGCGAGACATTTTTCCAAGATTACAAGATATCCTAAAAGTGATTTTTAGTTTTTATTTTTATTTTTTTTTTATAAAAATAAGTATTTTTATAACTCAAAATAAAACTTAATAAATCTCTTTAGATTCAAGAATCAGAAATAATTGACGAATCGGCACCTTTTCAAGATATTTATTCATTTTTTACTAAAGTGCCTTCATACGAACAATTGGAAACCAATTTGACTCAATTATTACCGAGACAAAAAATTATCTCCAAAATAGAAGTTCCAACATTGATGGACATTGAATTTTTTCTTTTAATATTACTCATTCAAAGACATTATCATTGTGTCATTGAAAGAAAAGCAGAAACAATTGGACAAATTTTATATTTGTCAACACATGGTTGTTGGAAACCGCGCGAAAGTCACAGGAAATTTTGGAGAACATTATTGTCTTTATATGGAAAGGTAAGTAATTTATTTATTTATACATGAGAATATATAAATAATTTTAAATCAAAATAATCCGAATTCGAATAATTATTTTTATTAACAGAATTTTCAAGATAAGCGAGTATATACCAACGATGTAATGTCCGATGAGGAATTTACTCAATGTCTCAGGGAAATTCGTGGTGATATTAATATCCAAGATTATGATTACCATAAAGAGCAAATTCAAACAGTGGTTAATTGGCAAGGAGATCTATTTTTGGTGATGGCATTCTTTTATGAGGTACAATAAACCACTTTTAAATCCTCTTTAAACAAACCTTCTGCAAAAGTAATAAATAGATAATCACATTTATTTTATTTAATCCAGAATATGCTTACACGTCATAAACAATTCCGTTCGACAGAAGGACTTCGGTGTATCGAAATTTATCAAAATTGGAATAGGAATATTTCTAAAGAAATGCCTTCTGGTCATTTGCCGAAAGCTGGCAAATCAAAAATATTTTCAGTTTTGGATGATGATATTATTGATCCAGGATATCGAAGGTGAATTATCATATACTTTAGATTAAGTTATTCAATTTTAATAACTGCTTTAGATATTAATTATATTAATTCATCCCTGATCAATTCCTCAGGTTTATTCCTGCTGATGCTAATATAAATGATTTGACAGAACAATTTTCATTGGCATTTAAAGAAAGAGATGATTCTATAGAACAAATAACACAGCAATGGGATACATTGGAAGAATGCGAAAGTTTTCTGGGTGAACATTCGAGCGTAACAATGTTACCGAAAAAAAATCAAAAAAATAGTAATTATGTAACAGTAAATAATGAAAATCATTCAATCACCATTAATCCATTAAATGAAGATAGAGTAACTGAACTTGATGAAAGTGAAGATGAAGATAAGATATCTGAACTTGATGAAAGTGAAGATGAAGATAAGATATCTGAACTTGATGAAAGTGAAGAGGAAGATAAGATATCTGAACTTGATGAAAGTGAAGAGGAAGAGGAAGAGGAAGATGAGATATCTGAACTTGATGAAAGTGAAGATGAAGATGAGATATCTGAACTTGATGAAAGTATAGATGATGATAGGATGTCTGAACTTGAGAAAAGTTTGTTGTCAAGTGAAGAATTTGACGAAGATTTTTTTACTCCATCTGTAACGGCTTCTAAAATCAATGATGAAATTCAGGAAAATAACGATAAAGATTCACCAAATGACATTACAGATATTCAAGATCGTATTGATAATCTCAACTTTAACGACGATACTAATAAGGACGACGTTAATGATATTGATTTGAGTCGGGATGAAGATTTGATCCGCGTGGATCAAGAAATTCAAGAAATAGAACCTCAACAAGATTATGAAAATATCCCAAATATTTCAGGTGACCAACAATTAAATGAAGTTATTTCAGGTGACCAACAATTAGGTGAAGATATTTCAAGAGGCCAACAATTAGATGAAGATATTTCAAGAGGCCAACAATTAGATGAAGATATTTCAAGAGGCCAACAATTAGATGAAGATATTTCAAGAGGCCAACAATTAGATGAAGATATTTCAAGTGAGCGACAATTAGGTGAAGATATTTCAAGTGAGCAACAATTATATGAAGATATTTCAAGTGACCAACAATTAGATGAAGATATTTCAAGTGACCAACAATTAGATGAAGATATTTCAGGTGACCAACAATTAGATGAAGAATGGGATGTGAGCATTATAGAAAAAGCCGAAAAAGATGATGATATATTAAATGAAAATATTGAAGAACAAATAAACTCAAATGATAAATAAAATAATAATTATTATTTTGTTCACTGAACTATGTTTAATTATACAATCAATAATTTCATATTACATAGTGATATTATACAATAATACCTGAACATCATAGTATTCACGATATCGGCACGTTTCTTTTATTAAAAAAAAAAAAAATGTCTTATAAAATATTTAATTTAAAAAATTGTTTGATTCTTTAGGGTAAATTTCTTGTACTTTTGGTTCCGTTAAAGCATATATATATAAACATATATAAATATATAGATAGAAATTAAAACATATAGATAGATCCATTAAATTTATTTTAAATTAAGAAATTATTATACATTTATAGAGGTGAGTTACCAGTGACACTCACTCATCATTTTCATCACCATTTCCAAGTTTTTAACTAATGATAAATTTTAATAAATTGCCATTGATTTAGTTACAACAATACAATAAAAAAAAAAAAGTAAATTGCATATCAAAATATTATATTGTGTTTAGTAAAGTTAAAAATCTAAATTTAGTCTACATAATAAAATAGTCTAAAAGTTTATAATTATATTATAGTTATTATAGTTTAATTATATAATTATAATATAGTTTAATTAACTTAAGATTATCCTCAAAACGAGAATATAGTACTTTATTTCTTGTGTATTCTTATTTCGTATGTAAAGTGATTATCGATTATCATAACTAATGAAGTAAATGCTAAAAAAATATAATATGAAATAAAATAAAATATTATTATTATTATTATTATTATTATTATTATTATTATTATTATTATTATTAAAGATATATATTATTATTATTATTATTATTATAGTAATTGAAAGATATATATTATTATTATTATCCAATTGTTCATCCAGATATTTTTGTAATTATTACCCGTTAAATACATTTTAAATACGTTTTAAAATATTTTTTAATTACACACATAATAAATCATCACATCTTTCAAATTAAATGTTTTCTTTTCTTTCTTTCTTTGGCTCGAATAAATATAATATATATCAATACAGAAAATAAATGATCAATATTTTCTAATCTTTTCTGAAAAATTGTTTCTTAATCTTTGATTTCAACATTATTCAATATTATTAATAATATTATTCGATATTTTTTTTTTCGATTATACTTTAAATAAGTTTAAATATATATTCTAATAAAAGATTAAAACAAGATAAACATTATAAATATATAAATATATCAATATATATGGCTTCTAGAGCATTAAAATTTATCATAATCATAATAATTATCTTCTTTCCTTAATTATCTTCTTTCCTTGTACAATTATTAATTTATTAAATATATTATCCCGTATTTTCAATTTCAATGTTTGTTGATGAATTAGGTCTGGAGGGTTCAATTATCACCACTTCTGGTGGTGTATTTTGCTGATTTATGTTTGAATTATATTCCTTTAATGATGATGAAACGGTTATTATTTCTTCTGGTTCATTAGTCATGTTTACCGAAAATGGTTCTTCTCGGTTAATGATGGTTGGGTTTTCTAGCATATATGTAGGTTTTCTAGCTGATGCCAGTTCTGTACCTTTAATTCCAAGTGTATTAAGCATTGATGGCAATGCTCCTAATCTTGCATAAAACATTTGTAGGCGTAATCTTAAACATTCTGAATATAGATCACTTGTAACGCGATTACTATAAAAACTTGAACGAACATTACGAATAAATACATAAAATTCGCACACTGCCACTAATCGATCACGACAATAACGATCAATAAGTGACCAATCATCTAAATTAGTTATACGATATTGAAATGGTAAAGGTCCCGGTCGACCACAACATTGACATCCTGTTTTGGGATATGTTGGATTTCCTGCAATACGATCCCATAATGCTGGTCTAGCCGCCGTATTTCGAATAGGTGAATTGGGATTAAGTGCTAACTCTTTTTCTGCTCCTGGTGGTGCTTCCTCAATAAAACATGTATTGGCAACAATAGCATCAATTATTTTACGTGATGAAACTCGTGGATTGTTACCAAATCTCATACAAGGATCTACATCTTCCTCTAGACAATGTTTCATGAATGGAATAGTGTGTATTCTTTGTAGTCGTACATTCATGCTCGATTCAACAAATTCTTTAAATTCCGCTAATAATTCTGTATCTATCCCCATTCCATCCTCTCCAGTTGGTCCCGGTAAATTTGCTGCTGCTTCCGGTGATCTCTCACGAAGTCCAAATAATTCTGCAAAGTCAATGCTAGCTCTAAATGATGGATCACTAGAACTTGAACGTTTACTTTCTGCTTGTGGTTGTTCTTGACCTAATTGTTCCATCTTTTCTCTTAACTCTTTAAGTTGCATACTTTCAGCTGATAACCGTTCTTGTGTCTCTAAAAGTTGTTTTTCTAAAATCTTTTGTTGAATCTCTAATTCATGTCTTTGTTTTGCTTCTGAAGCTACCATACCGTTTGCTTGCTCAAAAAGAGAACGACTTAATTCTTCAAGTTCACTCTCCACCATATCTTTGGAATGTTGTAATTCTGCTACTCTATCAATTACCTTTACATATTTTTCATTAAGAGTATTCATATCATCCTGTAAAGAACTAAATTCATCAACTTTGGAGTCAAGTTGATCTTCCAATTCCATAATTCGTTTTCCTAAATTTTCAATTTCATCATTTTGTCGTTCAACTTTTTCAAATCCTTCCTTTTTCCTAATATTTGCTTCCTCTAAATCATCAAGTAACTGCAGTCTTTTTCTATTTAAGTCGACTAGTATAGGTATAACTCTATCGCACTTAATACAAGCCGCTGTACCTGGCATTACACTAATTTTTTGACAATGACAATCGTCAATATTATCTTCAATTTCGATATCATTAACTTCAATTTGTTTTGGTTGTTCAACTGATATTTCATCTGAAGTTTTAAATTGAGAGTTTTGAGAACTTTGCTCTATTTTTTCTTTTGAATCGTTATCATGCCAGTCAGAAGGTTGGGTTTGTGAAGAAGTATTAGTATTTGAAGAGTTTATGTCATTCTGAGGAATTGAAGATTCATTCACTTTTTCAATATATTGGGAACTAGAATACATTTTTCCAAAGTCTGTTGTAGAAAATTCTGTTCCATTTTTTACAGGATTTGAAGGTGATTCAGTTTCAGTCATTACTTGAGTAAACCAAAAAGATTATAAGTGACTTGATCTTTAGAGGAGGGTCAAAAATGACGTCTTTATAGAGTCGGAGTAAGGTTGATGTTACACCGTCCCCGTTAACTTTTGTTTTTCAAAAATTGCGCGTTATCCTATAAATAGAATTGACAGTTCAAAAAATCGGTAACTAGTTTAAACAAGGTAAGTGCAAGAATTTCATCAGGAAAGATTTTGATTTTATCAACTGCACAATGTCAAATGACTGAAAGCAGCCAGAACAACAATATTGCAAAAGGTTCAAATTATGGAATTTATCAACAACATTGGTTCATGCTTTCAAGCCTTATTGGAAATGTCTCAAAAAGTTGTTATCATTTACAAAGACAGAATTTATTTTCAAGATTAATACAAACTTGATCAAAGTATTGAAAATGACAAAGAATAATGAAATATATTCAAAAAAAAAAAAGATAAATGCTGATAAAAATAACCAGTAAAAGAAGAAAAGGCAAAAAAAAAATAAGACTCTTTCCTATTTACACATGACTAAAGCTCCAAGCCTAAAGATTTTGTTAATATCAATAATTTATCTACCATTGTAAATCTGAAATAAATCATTAAAATCAGTTAAATTTTTAATTTTCCCATCTACAAATATACCTGCTTGTTTGCAAATTATCCTTACTTATTTTTATAAATTATCCTAAAATCATCTTTTTCTACTGGACATTCAATGTTATTAAAAAATATTCTAGTAAAAAATTACTTTCTTATTTTGCAAATCCAGTCTGAAGTTATATCTCAGTTCACAATTAGATTTGTGAATAATATATAGATAACTTGATTTTTTTGACAAGTATGGTTAAGAATATTTGCAAATAAGCAAAGATGATTAGACCATTTGATGTATGGACTTGGTAAAGGTAACAAGTTTAATAATTTCAGGTTAAACTAATATAAAATTCATGTTACCTTGATTTTTAAATTTAGTAAATATATTAGTGAGTACATCAATATCAAATTAATTGATTATTTCTTTGATCTCTAAAAACAATTACTAAGATAAACAAGAAAATAATCAACAAAAACCATAAAGTATAACATTCAAGGAATACAAGGAATATCAATTTATTTAAGAAAATGTAAAAATAATGTTATACAATCTTATTACAAGTTTTACTGATGGATTTACAAAGATCTTTTTTAAATAGATATATATAGATTTTAATTTCTGATTTAATTTGTGATAAGAAAAAAAACTAACTATAAATCGATTCATGTTATCAGTACAATTACCTCTTCCAAACAAAGATTTAATAGTTCAAATTTGAGATTTATTATCATTAAGGCTAATAGGTTTTTTTAAAAAAAATTCCTAATAAATATATCAAGAGTTAAAAAAACGCAATTTTGCTATAAGAAGAAATTACCCCCGATCCTATTTACACAAATAAATAATTTCGGATTTGCTGATTTTTGAAATCTGATTGGTTCATAGTGGCTGCAATTTGAAAGGATGTTTTAAACAAAATTGAGAACTTTCTGAAAATCACCCTATCTCTAAAGAAGCAATGTCACTACCCAGCGCTGACGAACTTGTTCAACTTCCCGAGATCGGTTTGTGTTTTATATAAACATTTTGAAGTGAACCTAATAAATTAATGAATTAATATAAAAAATTTATATTCTTTTTTACAAAATTTTAAAAATTTTAGAGAAACAATGGGCCGTTAAAGCTACACATCATGCAGACATATATTTCAAATTGATAACTTCTATTGATGGAAAAACTCTTCATTTGACACCGTACTGTAATTTATTAATATTATTTAATTTTTATTTTTTTTTAATGCAAAAAATTAATATATAAATATATTTTATATATGATTTTGGACTTGATAAAATAGCATAGATGATGAAATATACGAGGATTTTAAAAAATCTTTTCCTGATTTCGCGGTAGACGTGATAAATGAAGATGTAATGAAATCGGATGAAGGAAAAATTTCTTGGCGCGAATGGATAATGAAATATGAAAAAAAGGTGAATGATTATAATTTCGGAACATTATTAAGGAAGAATGCGAGTAGTGATTACACGGAAGAAAATACCATTTTAGGTAAGTGTGAATCAATAAAAATTTGTTATTGGAAAATTCTTGAATATTGACGATCTTTATTTTACACATTAGTTACACGAATGCAGGTAAAACTTAATTAATTTTAAATTTTATTAATTAATATTTTTTATTAATTAATATTTTTTATTAATTAATTATTTTTTAAATTATAGTTTTTTGCTATCGAAATAGCAAGAAATAAACAAGGATTAAATTCATATTTAGTACAAAAAAAATAACAAAATTTTAGATATAATTAAATTTATTATTATTCTATGATATTAAAAGAATGTATATTTTAAGAATAATTTAAAGTACAAAAGAATGTATAAATAAATAAATAATTAATTAATTTATTAATCCCAATTTCCACTATAACGAAGTGAATACTTCTAACATTCAGAATAAATAATATTATATTAAATAATATTTATATTAAATAATATTATATTAAATAATATTTATTTTAAATAATATTTATATTAAATAATATTTATATTAAATAATATTTATTTTAAATAATATTTATATTAAATAATATTTATTTTAAATAATATTTATATTAAATATTTGTGTATGAGATGAACTTAATAAAAAATTATAAATATTAAATCCAATAAACGAATACTCATCATTTCTTTTTCCGCACTCCTTTACCGCTGGTATTTCCAGTCCCATTACTCTTGTTTAATATTTCAACGGTTTTCCTCAAATTTTCGTGAGTTTCTTTTAGTACTTTGTTGCTTATTGATTGTTCGTATCCACAACTTTCTAACCATTTCATCATCGCCTTAAATTTTTCCACTTTAAAGTTTGCTTTCCAAGCCTTTATCGCCTTCTCTTTAACATCTATTTGTTGTTCTTTTAATATTTTCTTAACTTTAATTTTAAATGCTCCACTAATTGGCCTATGGTCAGATACTTTAACCTCATATCTTCTATAATGTTCTTGTTTTACACTTGGCCCACGATATAATATTCTATCACACCAAGCGGGAGTACGTCTCTTTTCTGATGTATCGTATTCATCTTCTCCACGATTATATTTATAGGTGGGTGCAAAATTAGGTATTCCCTCGGAGAATGATCGCAATCGAAAGGTTGGGTTTGCATTACGTTGTTTTAATAATTGATCGTGTTCCCATAATGATGCATAATTTTTTTTTTCAATTGCCTCCAAGACTTTATCCCGTTGTAAGTCGATTCTATAATTGAGATCACCGCTAAAGAAACAAAATTCATGATCGAATATCATTGTACCATCACCTCCGTGAGTGAATACGGATTCATTTTCATTCCATGATTCATTGGCACAAACTGGAAACTGAGTATTATCTAATATGTTCGCCGCATCACTATTTCGATCTACAGTTTTTAATTGTCCCGCCGCCAAATGACAATTTACAAAACATATTGATGAATCATCGTATATGAACCGAGTTGCTATTGAACCCTTTAAGTCAATTTTTATAATATTTTAATAATTAAATTAAATTTTTGAAACAACTTTTATAATACTTCATAATGTTATTAATATAAAGATAAAATTATTATACCTTATTTCCATGATAACCTTTTAATCCTGTTTTCTTCTTCGCAACATCAATATCCCTTATAAGTTCACGTTTGGATTCTTTCACAAAAATGCATGTAAACAATCCAATCTGGTTTTGCGAACTAATAACTTCATATTTTTCTCCGTCTGATGCAGTATGAACTGCTTTGACAAGTCTATCATGCCATGCTTTATAACGTAAATGGAGGTTAGCAATTTTTTGTTCTTCCTTTTTTTCCTTTTTCCTTTTTGTCATTAACATGGTTTCTAATATATTTTCGATATCAAAAATCAACAATTAAAAAATAATAATAATAAATTTAAATCTAATAATAATAATAATAATAATAATAATAATAATAGATAAATATGATTATTTCTTACTGGCTGTCTGTTTTTTTGATTCCAAATCAATAATCTCTTGAAATCCTATAACAATTATATCGGGTGATTCAACACTTGTAAACCAAGATTTTAAAAATTTAACGCCATCAGCGGATAATTCTAAATCTGAAGGTTTTGATGCATCAATATTCCATGAGCATATTAAAACCTTTATTTTTTCATAACTGCAATATTCTTCTTCACGATTACTCATTTCGTCAGCTTTATAAAAATAAAAGAATAAATTAAACTAAATATAATAAATAAAATAATTCACATTATTTAGATTTAAATAATTTACCTATCCAATCTTGTTCCATCAATCCATCCCAGACAATGATTTGTCCTTCAGAACTACAACTTGCAACTTGCAAACGGTCTACTCTCCATAATCCTTCTTCGTCCGATTTCAAATCAACCACTGGTGCTTTATGTGCCTGCCAATCCTTAATAACTACCCAAGGATCCTTTGTAACATCATATATATAAATCATGCCTGTTTTGAAACCAGCCCATAAGTAATCACCGACACCTAACAATGATGTTATACTATAAACTGAAACGCATTTCACTGATATTTGATTAAATGTTCTAACATTCCAAGTTGTAATTCTACCATCTTCGTGTCCAATATAAACCAAAGAAGAATTGTCCGTCTGTGTCATACATTTTATATTCCCTACATCATCTCCGATATCAATTTTCTTTACAATTAATTCATTCTCATCGAGTGGATTAAATATTTCTATATTCTTTCCAGAAGCTGTCCAAAGATGATGACCAACTATAAGCACACAAGTTTGTTTGGAAGAAATTCTTAATGTTTTTGGTTTTGATTTAAGAGAAACAACACCTTCATCTTCTGACCATATTTGCAATTTTCCAGTATCGTCAAGAGTCCATAATTGAAATTCATGACGTAAGATAAAATTCACTGGATGACTATGTGCTTTATGAGTCACCTCAAAATGCTTATCTTCACCTTCGATCCTGATTGCAAATAAATTACCATCTTGTCCACCAGCCCAAATATATCGACCTACATCCTCTAATTTACGAGTTGGACGCCAACAAAGACTCGTAATTTTGCTATCCTCGTGAGAAATTGTATTAAAAATTTCGCCTTCATCAAGTGACCATACACGAGTGTGACCTGAATCAGTAATAACATATTCACCTGCTATTGCGAATGCTCGAGTGGTTGCTTTATTATTAATTTCTCGGATACCTTTAATCTTAGGGGGCCTACGATTAGCTCTTGATAAATCAGGAGCATCAGTAGTGGAATTTAAGACAGAATCCATCTGATTATTCTCAGTTCCTGATGGATGTGCAACTTTTGAAGGTGAATTTAAAATAGAAGACGTACGACGTTTCACAACTTTATTCTCAAGTAATGATTGAGGACGATTTGGAAGTGGTGGTGGTGGTGGCATTTGAGGACGATTAGGTAATGGTGGTTTATTGATTTTGTTTTTTTGAGTTGATGGTTTATTTTCCAAGTCATCACATTGATGAACAGCTAAAATATTTCTCTTACTCTTGTTATTATTATTATTATTATTATTATTATTAGTATCATTATTATTATTATTATTATTATTATGATTATTATTATTATTATTATTATTATTAGATTTAAATTTATTAGTTTCAAGTGTATTACCAGCATTACCACTAGTGTTACCAGTATTATGTCGATTGGTTCTAGGTACTTGAACATTAGTTAAAATTTCATTATATGTAAAATCTTCAGATTCATTATCATCAGCGAAAGGATCAATTCCTTGAGAATCATCGAATGGATCATGATGATCTTCCACGATTTTTAAGTCTTTAGGACTGATCGAATGAGCTGAATGTGGAGGAGATATCGACCGACTAATAGGGTTTGTGACTAGTCCTTGTTGCGATTGTAAAATAGGAAAGCTACCAATCGGTTTCGGCTTTGAAGAAGGTTGTGGTGGGTTAGGTTTCGAGACAGGAAGTTTAGGGGGAAGATTTGATATTACATTGTTAACCCGAGATTTAAATAAAAGTTTTTGATCTATTTTCGATTCTTCTTTTGATTGAAAATCATTAATAGAATTATTGCTTCCAGCAGCTGATTTATTATCAAATAGCACTTTTTGCTGTTTATGTAGTTGATTTGCCATAATCACTATATTAGGAAAAGACAGTTCACGAGATGGTAGTCGATTAGATCCATTTACACTGGATGCTTGCGATTGTTGTTGATTTAACTGTTCAAACCTAGATTTAATTGAACTAACAGATTTAATACTTGGTTCACTTGACTCATCTCGATCAGCGAGAGCATTGCTGTCCACCTGTCCTAACAAAAGAGTGAAAAATTGAAAAATTGGTTCAAAAATAAAAACTAATATAACAAATCAAAATAATTTTGAAATAACATACCATTATTTACTTTTGATTTTCTTCAGAAAATATGTTTTAATAAAATAAAGTCAGTAAAACTCGATAAGGAAAACTAATATATTGATATTCATATTGACACATTAACGCAAGGTGACACGAATATAATGACAGGAAATTTTCAGGGGTTGAAATTTTAAAATTTATGAATATCATCATAAAAATTTTTCGCGAAAATAATATGAATCTAAATTTATATCGTGGTTTTTTTTTCAAAAGGATTTTTTAATCATACACGTGGCATCCACGCAAAAAACTTCAACATTTATTATGGGGGTGTCTCATTTATAAATCACAACGCGGTCACGTAGAATTAATTACCATTTAAAAGATTGCTTGCTTGGATTTTATTGTAATGTGAAATGTTATACTGGAAGTATAATTACTGTATATAATATATAAGAATGATAAGAATGATAAGAATGAATACTGGTTTGCAAAAATTAAAAATATTTTATTGAATGAAAAGTTGATTTGAGTTTT
The DNA here is from genome assembly GCA_003547095.1 of Diversispora epigaea. Taxonomy (NCBI): domain Eukaryota; kingdom Fungi; phylum Glomeromycota; class Glomeromycetes; order Diversisporales; family Diversisporaceae; genus Diversispora; species Diversispora epigaea. The sequence continues at coordinate 69,147 of PQFF01000519.1, read as the reverse complement.
GGTTTTGAATAATTCTTTGAAAATTCTCTAATTTCCAAATTAGAAAAAAAGGAGTTCTTGAAGTGCTGAACAACTTATATATATTTAAGACTTTCTTTGCTAATTTGAAAAAAATGACTTCCAATGTACGAAATAAACTTATATATTGTTACACTAAAGTTATGGTTGCGCGTTACGTCATTGTATATATATTTTCATTTTAACGTTCATATCTTTTATACGTATATAAATTTACAATGAATTTCTCTTTATCTGTTCGAGCAGCAGAACAACATCGTCGAATATCTCGAGGTTATAGTCTAAAGAATGCAACCACCGGAATCCTTCGTAGCATTAATGATTCTTCACCACTTGATTGTTTGGAGGGGACTTTACAAGAACTTGAAAATTCTTTTATTACCTTTCAAAAAAATTTTTCAAGCGCCAAACAAGTTCACGAATCTTTAAATGAATTTAACAAATCTTTTTCAACATTTTTATATGGCATCAAGACGAATTCTCACTGTATAGAGTTTCCCGAAGTAATTTTTAAATATAAATAAATAAATAAATATATATAAATATATATATATATATATGTTATTATACTTATGTATCAAATACAAATCCATATTAAATTTATTATATTTTAAGGCTCCAACAAAGGAAACATTTACAAGTTTTGCAAGTTTTATTCAACAGGATAATGGTAAAAAAAAAATAATAATAATAATCAAAATTCTAATATTTTAAGAAATTTTAAAAAATTTCAATTTAATTTATTTCAATTTTTTTTTTTTAATGTAAGAAAATGAAAATGAACCTACCCCAGTATCCACTCCTAAAAGAATAATTGCTACACCTCGTATTCAAACAATAGAAAGAAAAGTAAATACCCCAACTTCCCAATTGAGGTTTGAACCTATAGAACCAAAAACTCCAACAAGACCACCATCAAAGAAAAGAAAAATAAATAGAACTTTGGTCATTAAGGTTAAGTTGTTTTTTTTTTTTTAAGAAAATTTTTTGCTTCAACATTCTTTGGTTTTTATTCAATATTAAACAAAATATAAATTTTCAGACATTGATTAAGAAAATTGTTGATAATTTACCACCAAAATATCGTGATCAACAGGTATTTTTATTCTCTAAATTTTTAATGATTTAAATAATACATTTGATTTATTCCTTATTATTATTATTATTATTTTGGTTGAACAAAGCAAGCAAATCGAAAAAATGTAGAAAACATTTTAAGACTTCTTTGTGATAAGCCGTTGGAAGGGAAGTAAGTATCTAACATTAATAAGAATAATAATAAAATAATACTCAATATTTATTAAAATCTTTTTTTTTTTTTAAAAAAAAAAAAAGGTACATGGAAGATATCATTAAATTGTCGGGTTTAACACGTAGCAAATGTACTGAATATCTTAATGTATTAGTTAATGGCAATCATGTAGTTAAGCTTAGTCAAAAAGGTCAATTGTTCAAGTTAAATTCGGAAAAATATACTTCGATTTTCTGAGATAAATAAAAAAAATTTAAACCTTCTACCCAGAATTATGGCATTACGCAATTAAAGAAATAGTTGTTTTGATGCACGCGTAAATCGAAAAAAATTATCACGTTATAAATATTGCTAACACGTGTATTTTAAGAGAAAGATTGATCATATTAAAGAATAACGTTTTATTTGTGCGAGTATTCAAAATGTCCATTTCACCTAAATCGATAATTGTGACAGGGGCTTCTCGTGGAATAGGTCGAGCTACAACGTTACAACTTCTACAGCATTTCAATAGCAATGTAGTTGCGGTAGCTCGTTCGGGTAAAGACCTGAACGACCTAAAACTTTACGTCGAGAAAGATTTAGGTTTAAAAGGAAAATTGGAAATCGTGGAAGGTGATCTTACGGAAAATAAAGTGGTCGAACAGGTCGTGCAAAAGTCTTTGGACACTTGGGGAAGTTTAGACGGAATTATTGCCAATGCTGGGTATGTTTTTATCATTGAAACTAAAAAAAATATCATAAAAATTCAATTACTCAATCTGTTAATTTGATTAGAGTTTTAGGACCAGGTAAAATTGCTGATACAAACGTACAGGATTGGAAAAGGTATGCATTTACAAACATAATTTTATTTTCAATTTTCAAATTTATTTTTTAAAAATCTCATTTGAGTGTGATTATTAGGGGATTTGATGTGAACTTTTTCTCGGTGATTACACTTTTCCAAAAAGCAATACCACATCTTCGTAATTCCAAAGGTCGAATCATTACAGTGTCTTCGGGTGGAGCTTTTAATAATTATGATGGCTGGGGATTGTATTGTACGTATGTATATTCGTTAATACCCAAAAATTATATTAAGGATATTAAGGATATAACTTGGGCAATTAAGATGTTAATGTTCTTTATATATATATATATATATACTTAAATAGATCAAAAGCCGGGTTGTTAATGCTAACAAATTGTATCGCTAGCGAAGAACCCGATATAATCGCATTATCAATTCTTCCCGGGGTAGTTGATACTAAGATGCAACAGGACGTTAGAGAAAACGGTGATCATTTAAGTTATTTCCAACTCTAATAATTCAAAACATTTATTCTATATTTTTAATATATATATTAATAATAAATTAATTATATAATAGGATCTCAATACATGAGACCAGATCAACATGAAAAATACGTTGAATTATACAAGGGGAAGAAATTAGTAAATCCCGAATTACCAGGTTATGTCATGGCCGCATTGGTCAGTGGTGGAGCCACCAAAGAAATGAGTGGCAAATTTTACGATTACAATGATGAAAAATTAGCAGATTTTCAGAAGAAATAGAATAAATAGAAGAAATATAGAATGAATCTCTTCTAATTCAAAAATTAGATTCGAATTTTTTTTAATTTGTAATTTTAAATTTTATATTTATTATTCATTCTTAAAATATAAATAAAAAAAAAATTAATTTTCATAAATCGAAAGAACAAAAAAAAATAGTCCTCAAATTTCATATTAAAGAACATGCAAAGAATATAATGCTGGATATTGTTGTTTTCGTATTTATTATGCTGCAGCTTTGGCAACTTTGGCAGCCTTTAATACCTTGATGGTGCCCTTTTTTATAGAAAAATGTGAATAAAAATGTGAATAGATGTGAGATTGATAAAAATCATAGTAAATAATTAATACTTATACCTTCTTAGCATATCGTTGGTTACGGAGGAATTTGGGATCGACCTTAATAAAATGTATAAATTTCATATCGTTAATTGGAGAAAAATGATATAAAAATCGGAAGATTAGATGAAATATTTAATAAAATACCCCTTTTAGAGAAGGATATCGATAAGTTTTGGGCTTCTTAATGCCATTACGGTGAGCCTTACGATCTATATTTTAAAAAAAAAACGAAAATAAGAATGGAAAGCTTAAAGAATAAAATTGCGAATATTTTATTTTGAAATATATATACATACTTTGATTGTGATTAGTGTGATTTTTACTTTTGGCTAAAAAAAAAAAAGATTTTTATTTGGTTACATATCTCGTATATACATTATATAGTGAAAATATAACATATTAAATTTATGCTTTACCCATTGCGCTACTTATGTAAATCTAATAAATTTCGTATTAAAGAGTGAATAAAATTTTTTATGTTTAGAAACATAAAAAAAAAGTAAGTTCTAAATGACCAATTTTCCCGCTCCATCGAGTGTAATAATCCATATTGTGAATTAAATTTGTACACTAAATTTGTATTTCAGAAACATTTTTTTAACACACCTTTCAAAGATTACAATAAAAGTAATAAAAAAAGTGAAAGATCGTTTTCGATCTGAATCAAAATTAATTTTTATGCTCGATTTAAGAATATCACGTGAAGTTCGATTAAATTCAATATAATTTATTTCATTATTCACAAATGAACAAAAACATAAATTCGTAACTTTAATAAAATGGCCGAAACTATTTTAGGCTCGACTGCTCGTCAACGCTTAGAACCTTTCCTTTTGCTTTCCAAATCAGCCAAGGGCAGTGCATGTGTTCAGCTTATTAAAGATGCTCTTTCTTCACCTGGAGTTTATGTATTTGCCGAGCTTCTGGCTATGCCTAACGTTGCCGAGGTATGAATGTACGTTCTTTTTTTAGAATGGGAATGTCTTTATGTAGAAATTTTCAAGTTCATAGCAAAAAAGGGGGGGGGTTCTCTTACTCTCTTATTACACAATATATTCTTTACATTCGTTATATTTTTCAGTTGAGCTTTAATTCGTTTATTTTTTACTATATTCATAGCTCGAAAATAATGAGCAATATCAATCATACCATAGATTGCTACGACTTTTTTCATATGGAACTTATAAAGAGTATAAAGGTAAATCTTCTAACCTGCTTTATCATTTGATCTTTTTTTTTTCCTTTCCCTCATCAATTTTACTTATTTAGAGAATGCTTCAACATTACCTCCGCTGGAACAAAATCAGCTTAATAAATTAAAATATTTATCAATTGTGTCTTTATCAGAAGAAACGAGAGTTTGTAATTTCATCTTTATATTATTTTCTATTGAATACTTAAATCATGATTGCTTATCATTCTTATTATATCTATTTTCTTTGATCATAAATATCCATAAAAATATATTTGATTTTTATTTTAGACAATTCCATACGATATACTTTTGGAATATCTTGATATACCAAATGTTCGTGAACTTGAAGATTTAATTATCGAAGCTATTTATCAAGATGTTATCAAAGGTAAATTGGATCAAAAGAGAAAACAAATTGAAATCGAGTACACAATGGGAAGAGATTTGAGACCTGGTCAAATCGATCAAATGTTACAGGTATTGGGTGCTTGGTAAGTGAATAATTATATGAATCATGTTTAATATTTTGAAAATTCATTAGATAGATAGATATAATAGTTAATATTTTTAATTATCAGGTCTCAAACATCGGAAGAAATTCTAGCGGTCATAGATGCCAAAATTATACAGGTACGAGATGCCGCCATTCAAAACAAAAAACAAAAAGAGGAATACGAAAAAGAAGTTGATCGTCTTAGAAGAGAAGTTAAATCCAATGCAAAGAATGCAGATCATATGGAGATTATGAGTGGAAGTGCGATTGACCAATATGGCAGCATGGATTATCATGACGAAAATACTAAAGGAGGCGGAAGACCAGGAAAAAGGTACGATACCATTTTAAATTATGTATTTTGTATACTTTTAGAAAAATTAATATTAATAATTTTTATAATTACATCATATAATTACATACAATTTATCCTCACAATTTAATACTAGATTAAAGAAAAAATTATTAAGAATGTAATATAATTAAATTACAAATTGTAACAACTTTTTTAAAAATATATATATAATAAAATGTAACCAAAGAAAATAAAACAAAACCAACGAATCAGCTTCGAATGTTGAATTGACCAGATAAAAAAAACTTGCCTCAAAAGTTCATTCAATCCTAACTAAAATTGGTTACCAAATTATTCATTTTTTAATTCTTCTTCTTTCTCTTCTTGTTGCTATTACGAAAATTTACAGAATGAATGTATATTCTCATAAATTATAAAGATGATATTTATGATATTTACCCAAAATTTTCTTTGTTTGATAAACCATGGTGGTAAATTATGAGGCAAAGTGATCAGATCCATATCAAACAATTCAATGAATTGTTCATTCACATATCTTCCTTTGTTTCCAGCGTAACATCGATACTAATTTAGAAAAGAGAATATATATATTTCATCAAAAAATCATTAAAAATTATTCTTTGGTAAATTCAAAATCAAGGTAAATTTAATTATTTACCTCAATAATGATGGAACTAAAATTCAAATTTTGTAACTTTCTCAAGCAACCAATAAATGTTCCAGTCTCATGAATTCCTGATCTTTTAAAACATGTTAAAAATGTGAAATATCATTTTGATTATATCGATAATAATAAAAACTTACGTGCACATGACAAGAATAGGATAATTAGCAGCATTCAAAACCATTTCCAAACCATCTTTAATTAATTCTTCACTAACAGGTTTCCACCCGAGATTAGGTTTCCAAACCCTAAGACCTAAGTGAACCTTATAAAAATATATCGATAATTATTTAATATCCGAAAAATTATTCCACACCATGGATTTTATAAAAGTTCACAAATTTCAAAGATACCAATTTGATTTTATTTTCCTCCAAGAAATTTGCTAATGCACGAGTAGGAACTTCGGGTGATAAAATTATTACTGTTTTTAAGTGAAGTGTTTTTATAAAAGAAAAATTTGAAGCATGTAACATGTCCGAACGGTAAAGACCTTTTTCGACAATTCCAAATTGTTCAGGTGGAGTGAACATTATTAACCAAGCAAATTATGCGATAATCAAAGATAATTAAAAAAAAATAAATTAATTTGTCTATAGCAGCTACCCACTAACTATCCACTCTATCTGCTATAAGCAACATTCCAAGAATAAAATGGTATTGAATAAAGATGCGTGGTATTGTATTCAAAAAACTAATCTTGCATGTCTATGATGTCAATGATGTCAATGAATATCAATGGCCAATCACATTGCAGGATCTTCGATTAAAAAGATATAAAAAGGTTGTCGCTTTTTTTTTCTACTTCGAGTTTTGCTCATTAGGCTCGCCCTGTAAAGGTATTTGCTGAGCCAGAGTACTAACTCCAGTGCATACACTAACTTAGTGCATACTCTCTTTGAGAGTCCATCAGGATTTGCGATGTCATGTCATGTTTAAGGGCCTCGTGCCAGTCTTTCTAATAAAAAGATTATATAATGGTATAGTTTTTCAATTTTTTTGTTTATTTAAAAAAAAATATTATCCTGATTCTTCCCACGAAAAACTTATTTAATCAATAAAAAAACCAATCATTGCATATAAATTTATAAAAAATCAATCTTTTATGTAATATTTATGAACTTTTATATATAAAAATCTTTAAATTTACATCGGTGAAATATTAATTCTAATTATGTAAGAGGTAATAAATCGCCGATCAGCAATTGTCGATATGAATTGATAACTTCCTCGATTTTAACCATAATCCATACTGCCAGGGATTTACTTTTTTCATTCATATTATTTTCAAATATCACTTTGAACAGCATGAAAAATGATTTAAAAAAAATGAATATCTCGTAACATTTTATAATATTATTGATTTATGAATAATAATAATTTTTTTTTTTTGAAATAACTTACCATTAACCCATTTTTGCGTCTCGATTAACTCTTTCCCAAATGTTTCTGCCAAATCACGTTCTGGCACTGAATTCATTATTGTAATCAAGCCATATAATAATGCAGACAAAACAGCCTGGTCATCATAGTATCTTAAAGATAATATCAAATCCCAGAATTCTCGAGTGATTTGTAATATATCGCTAATATTTGCTTTCGATGTTCAAAAATGTAAATTGTTATAAATAAATAAAAATGTTTAACAATAAACCTGAATAAAAATAAAAAAGGTAACTTACTAGAACATTGAACACAGACTGTTAAAGTCATTATATATCTTTGTAATAGGACAGGTTCATAAACCATATTATTCTGTTCTCTAAAAATGTATAAATTAATATAATTGAAAAAAAATATCATTACAATCCATAAAACTAATTTTCTAACCGATCACGCGTTAACATCCAGAAACCAGAAGTTAAAGGAAAGAAGAAAGCTTTGGCTGCAAATTCATTAAATTTATTTATTTTGGTAGAATTTTTACGCGCAGCTTCTACTTGAGGTCTACGTGAAAATCGATTTTCCTTAGGTATTTTCAAAGTTGTAAGACTCATATCACTAGTTTTCTGAGTGAGATCGTCAATCAAATGAAATTCTTGATTGCTGGATACATTCTTTCAAACGTAAAAAAATATATAAAATTCATAAATAAGTGTATAAAATATACGCATTAATATTTAAGATTTTTATATAAACCTCATTTATTTGTGTTCCAGCCAATTCTTTTGCTGAAGACGATATTACTGACAATATCATGAGCTTGTCGGATAACGAGTATCGATTTTCAAATAATTGTTGAATAATATAACTGTAATACATTAATGTTTACATTTTTATTCATATTTATATTTATATTTAAAAATAATAAAAAAAATTATAGATAATTTTAGGGTATTGCTAAAGCTCACCGGTGGTGATTATCACCACCAGGCAAAATTACATAATTCCCTGATCAACCCCTAACCCTAACTTTGCCCACGTAAATTTAATTTTGCCCAGTGGTGACAATCACCACCGGTGAGCTTTAGCAATTTTCATAATTTTATACTTACGGTACAACAATTTTAGGACTTCCACACAGAAGGGCAGTCAATGCTTCTTGCCTGCTTTCTTCAAATTCTTTTATGTTAAAATTATCTTGTAGATTGATCAAGATTCTGGCAAGTTCGCTTGCATTATCATNTTTCAAACGTAAAAAAATATATAAAATTCATAAATAAGTGTATAAAATATACGCATTAATATTTAAGATTTTTATATAAACCTCATTTATTTGTGTTCCAGCCAATTCTTTTGCTGAAGACGATATTACTGACAATATCATGAGCTTGTCGGATAACGAGTATCGATTTTCAAATAATTGTTGAATAATATAACTGTAATACATTAATGTTTACATTTTTATTCATATTTATATTTATATTTAAAAATAATAAAAAAAATTATAGATAATTTTAGGGTATTGCTAAAGCTCACCGGTGGTGATTATCACCACCAGGCAAAATTACATAATTCCCTGATCAACCCCTAACCCTAACTTTGCCCACGTAAATTTAATTTTGCCCAGTGGTGACAATCACCACCGGTGAGCTTTAGCAATTTTCATAATTTTATACTTACGGTACAACAATTTTAGGACTTCCACACAGAAGGGCAGTCAATGCTTCTTGCCTGCTTTCTTCAAATTCTTTTATGTTAAAATTATCTTGTAGATTGATCAAGATTCTGGCAAGTTCGCTTGCATTATCATCTTTTAAGTTTGATCAATTTTGGTTATTCTTGTTTTTTTTTTGATATCAATAATGAATGTTAACTTATAACTTCTATTCATACCTAATTCCATGCCGAAATTCATTTTATTTCTAATTAATTTACCGGCATTCTTGATTCCTACTTCTATTTTTTCTGGTTCTTCTTTAGATCTCAGATATCGAATTAAATCTATTATATAACTTGAAGAAATTATAAATATTTTGTACATAGTTTTTACATAGAATAAATTTAAATCTTTTTATTTATACATACACCGGCGAAGTAATTTTCTTCCCTTTGGTATTTGGAATAGATTTATCGTCATCATCATCACTATTTTCGCTTTCAACTTCCATTGGATATGGTTCGAAATCGTCTTCATCATCAGAATCTACCTCAGGTGTATGTTGTTCATTAACTGATGTAACCAAGTTGTTGAAATTTGTTTTAGAAATCTCTATTTGATCTTTATCATCAGATTGAGTTTCTTTGATCCTTTTATATTCTTCTGAATCTGAATCTGTTTGATTTATTTCTGCGTTACAGAAAAATTATAGAAATTTAAATTTCTAAATATATAAAAATAAAATCTACTTTGGTTTCATAGTAAATCATAATATAAATTATAGGCAAACCTTTGGGAAATTCATCTTTTATATCAAACATTCCATCTTTGACTTCAATTAATTGCTTTAAACATCTGATTTCCTCATCTTCTGTGTCCATCTCGAAATCCAAGATGTTCTCAGGTTTATCTGTTAATCTTGAGAGCATCTCAGCAGTAATCTATTTTATATTAATAATTTAATTTAAAATTTACCCCTAAATTTCCATCAACGATTAGGTATCAAAATGAATACCAACCATTCCTAATTTTCGCGTTCTATCAGATGAACTCTCTAACCATCGAGTAACTCCTAATGTAATTTCTCTAGGAATCGCGGCTTTTATTAGTATCTCCTTTGGAAGATATCCGAAGATTATAAGAATAGCACTGGTTACATCTAAATGAATTCCACATTATTAGAGGTTAATTAATTTATTGTTATTGAAACTATTTCCTTCATCAAACTTACAAATTTGACTTGCGATTGACCCATGCTTAATAAATGTAGGATCTGACCATGAAGGTATAAGCGTTTTAAGTAAACTAATCAAATCTAAATGATTTAAAGATAATTTTCAGTTAAATGAAATTTATTGAGAAATAGTGCAAATAATTGGTGCAAAAAAAAATTTGGCATATAAAAAAATTGAATTTTTTCTTTACCATCGTCTAACCCTAATCTTAAGTTCCCATCAACATCATCTGGTTGTCTTTGAAGATATCCCAAACTCAAAAAACAACAAAGAACCCTCAAAATAATTATCGAAAATTGTTTTCCACCGACAAAGTATTTATATTTAATTAGGTACGATGCAGTCCCACTATTAATTTTTCCTATTAACAATCCAATTACTTCGGCAACATTACGAATTTGATATCGTGTTTTGTTTTCGATAGAAGCGGGATTGACAATCTCAGAAAATTCATACTTTTGAATATACAAAAGTAATGACGAAAGAAATGATTCTAAAGTATGTGGAAGAAATCTCGCAATCACACGATGCCAAATGTTTTGATAAACTTGCCTATTGGAAAAGTTAAGGCGTTTCAATAATAGCGGATAAAGTGCCTGAATGAGGATTTCTTTTTTTTATGAAATTTTTAAACGATTATAAGTATTTGTGGACATTTAATAACTGAAAATATTTTTGAATAATATAGAATTCATGTATTCCAGGGACGCACTAGAGTGACCAATCCTGCATATTTTGGATATTAGTTCTCCACTTGCAAATACCAACATTTCCATCGCATCTTCTAAAAGTTCATAAAAGTTCACATAGTTTTTTTTTTAAAAAAAAAAAAATAATAATAATAAGTTTAGATTTTATCCCATTTCTTTATATTTATTAATTGAACATACCATTTAATTCCCCACATTCGCTTTTTGAGAATATTAATGTTTCAATATCCACTGCCAATTTTCCAAAGAAATTACTAATTAATTTTATTAATTTTATTAATTTTGATTTATTAATTTTGATTTATTTGAATTATTTTACATTGATTTGAAAAAAAAAAAAAAAAGTATTATTAAAGATAAATAAAAAAAATCCATTAAATATATGTAAATGTGTGTGTGCTTTTTAGTATACAGGATACACATCATTTAAATATGAAACTTCCTCTTGCTGACTTTGTCGACCTTGATTTAATGCCATTAAATTTGCTGATCTTTCAGGTACGGAGCAAATGAAATTCACAAATTCTATCCAATTTGCTTTTTTTTCACTTTGATTCATCCCTTCATCGCATATGATCGCATGATAGGAATTACTTAAAGAATCATTCTGAAGAGATTGCATATAACCACGTAAAGAAGATTTTTTCATATTCGGAACAAATTTTTAAAGTAAAGTAAAAACTAATGATAAAGTAAGTATCAGAGAAAAGTTGAATTATTTTTATTATTTAATCTGCTGGGAGACTTTGATCTACATGTTACACAACAATTTATATTTGTTTTACAATAAAGTTCGATCATATGACAAGTTACCAAATGACTAAATAAATAGTAGTGAAACTTTGCAAATATATTCTCCTTTGCATTTGCTGATCCGATTGGATCCGATTCACCAAAAAGTTTACTTAGAAGCATTTTTTTATAACAATAGACTATTGGTTGTATGAAAACTATTTTGTTCCATATAAAATTTTTTAATAGATATTTTTTACAACATTCATGTAGTTTTTACATTAATTTGTAAATATTTGTAAATACAAGAATTAAATATTTAGTTTGAATTATTTTAATTTACTAATTTACAATCAAAGGAAATGAAACATTATAATCTACACAAATTTATAATTCATAAGGTATTATTATTTTTATAAAATTAAATAATTACGATTTTGGATTTATTTGTATTTATTATTGCAAATTTTTTAATTTTAATTTGAATGTAAATTCATGAAGTTAATAAATCTTTATTGTAAGTTTTCGCTTTTTTTTTTTTTTTAAAAAAAATTGATCACGTGATAATGTGTCCAATTATAAATTATTGATCGACAACCAATTAAAACAAACTTTTTTTGATGCAAAATTTTGAATTCCTAAAAGTTTATCATGTATGTTTTGCGACAGGAGAGTGTCATCAGAAAATACTCTCCTGTTGCAAGATATGATAAACTTTTAAAGTAAAGGTGGTTGGAAATCTCCGAATTANATTGGTTGTATGAAAACTATTTTGTTCCATATAAAATTTTTTAATAGATATTTTTTACAACATTCATGTAGTTTTTACATTAATTTGTAAATATTTGTAAATACAAGAATTAAATATTTAGTTTGAATTATTTTAATTTACTAATTTACAATCAAAGGAAATGAAACATTATAATCTACACAAATTTATAATTCATAAGGTATTATTATTTTTATAAAATTAAATAATTACGATTTTGGATTTATTTGTATTTATTATTGCAAATTTTTTAATTTTAATTTGAATGTAAATTCATGAAGTTAATAAATCTTTATTGTAAGTTTTCGCTTTTTTTTTTTTTTTAAAAAAAATTGATCACGTGATAATGTGTCCAATTATAAATTATTGATCGACAACCAATTAAAACAAACTTTTTTTGATGCAAAATTTTGAATTCCTAAAAGTTTATCATGTATGTTTTGCGACAGGAGAGTGTCATCAGAAAATACTCTCCTGTTGCAAGATATGATAAACTTTTAAAGTAAAGGTGGTTGGAAATCTCCGAATTAATATGAAATATTTATCCAAGACCCGGCAGGGATGGCAAATGACCAAATGACTTAGATTATGCAAAAGTCATTTGAATAACCAATAAAAATTTGATCTTGATGACATGTGATATTTTCATAAATAATTTTTGACATTAAATAAACATAAATTTTATTTAGTAAATTCATTATTCATTAATAATAATCTTTCAACTAATGACCAATTGATAATTGATCTGTGATTAATATTAAAAATCAAATATTAATGAATTATGATTGGTTAGTTTAAATGACCTGGTCATTTAAAATTTGAATGAAATGACCTAATGACTTTGGTCATTTGTCATTTGAGTCATTTGCGACCTGTGTAGACCCCGGGTCTCAGTGATGGCAATTGTGTTTATCACGTGTTAGTTACTTTAAAAAAAATTTATTTATATAGGGTAAAAGCCAAGACCTGATGATTATGCATCACTAGATATGGTAAGTTTTTATTGGTAGATCAGCAGATAAATAATAAAATAATAATTTTTGCGTTCATTTAACTTGCTCTAAGTCTTTATTATTATTTTTACCTTAAAAATTGTTCCAAATATGAAAAAATCTTCTATACGTGGTTACGTGAATAGAGTATCTTCCGATGACGAAGAAAGTCGCATTGACGAAACAGACGGTGGTTGGAACGCTGAAGAAGAAGGACCTCTGGATTTAGATCAAAGAGAAGAAGTGGAGGATTTTGACGAGGAAGAAGAGGAGGAAGATGAAGACGACGACGAAGAAGAAGGTTTCAAGAGAGTAGGTTTTTGATTTATTACTTGCTCTTTAAACTAAGTTTCACTTCTTACCCATTTTGAGTAGATCTAATTTCCATTCTTTGATTGAATTCATTGTTTTTTTTTATTTTATATCGACAACTGTAAAAACATAAGAAATTATTAATACTTACCTTTTTCATTAACATTAGCGTGGAAAGAAACGTCGTAAGGATGATGCAAATAAATTCATTTTAACAGAAGCTGAGGTTGATGATGAAGAAGAAGAGGAGGAAGAGGAGGAAGAAGAATTTCTGGCTCAACGTAATAGCTTTTGCTTTTTTTTTTTTAATAAAATTCTTTAAAATATTTCGATAACATTTTAATATTTTATAATCAATAGAATTTATTGATAATCGTGAGGATGAAGCTGGAGACGTAAGAGGTTCAACCAGAGATACAAGAAGATTGGCAATGGAACTTGATCGTCAAGCTCTAGAGGCAGAAAATCTTGATGCAGAAGAATTGGCTTTAAAGATGACTCAACGCTATGGACGTCGTCGTGATCAAATTAGTCAAATGAAATCTGCTATACCTACGCAATTCACTGCGGGAGTAAATCAACCAAACTTATTCGTTGTTCGTTGTAAAGTAAGCATCATCTTTATATTGCTTTATTTTAATTGATTAATTGATTTTAATTAATTTAATTAATTTAATTAAAAGATAGGGAAAGAGAAAGATGTTGTTCTTCAATTTATGAAGCAATTTAAAGAAAGCCAATATTCACAACATCCTATTGATATTTTATCGGCTACTTGTAGAGATGCACTAAAAGGATATGTGTATGTTGAAGCCTGGAAATTAGCACACGTACAAAAGGTATGGCTTAATTATTAATATAATTGACTTCCTTTTTTTAAAAAAAAAAAAAAAAAAATTTCTAAATCTAATTTTGTTACTTCTAATTAATAGGCTGTTCAAAATATGAATAATTTATTTAATTCTGCAATAAAACTTGTACCATTGGAAGAAAGATCTCAAGTTTTAACTATAAAAAGGAAAGAAAAAGGTCCTAAAGAAGGATCATGGGCTAGAGTCAGAAAAGGAAAATATGCTGGAGATNGAAATCTGCTATACCTACGCAATTCACTGCGGGAGTAAATCAACCAAACTTATTCGTTGTTCGTTGTAAAGTAAGCATCATCTTTATATTGCTTTATTTTAATTGATTAATTGATTTTAATTAATTTAATTAATTTAATTAAAAGATAGGGAAAGAGAAAGATGTTGTTCTTCAATTTATGAAGCAATTTAAAGAAAGCCAATATTCACAACATCCTATTGATATTTTATCGGCTACTTGTAGAGATGCACTAAAAGGATATGTGTATGTTGAAGCCTGGAAATTAGCACACGTACAAAAGGTATGGCTTAATTATTAATATAATTGACTTCCTTTTTTTAAAAAAAAAAAAAAAAAAATTTCTAAATCTAATTTTGTTACTTCTAATTAATAGGCTGTTCAAAATATGAATAATTTATTTAATTCTGCAATAAAACTTGTACCATTGGAAGAAAGATCTCAAGTTTTAACTATAAAAAGGAAAGAAAAAGGTCCTAAAGAAGGATCATGGGCTAGAGTCAGAAAAGGAAAATATGCTGGAGATATTGTTCAGGTATTATCCCAATTTTTTTCTTCAACAATTATTTATTATAAAATTCAAAATAAATATTATTTAATTCATAGTTCATAACAATTTATATTAGATTGCTTGGGTATATGAACAAAATTCAAATGAAGTAAAAATTAGATGCGTTCCTCGTGCTGACGATAAAGGATCAGGACAAAATAATTCATCGAAGAGAAAGAAACCTGCAAACGCAACTGTTAAAGATTTTGATAATGGATATGCGGAGAGAGATACGAAAATCTCGAATTTAGTAATATAATAATTAATAATAAATTATATTTTTGTTGAATTGCAGAACGTACTTAGATAATTTAATTAATTAATTATTTATTTATTTATTTAATGTTTATTTAATATTAGATATGGGATGCTAATCCGACCATGGATGAAATTAAAGAATTTCTTTCGGCAGCCGACTCACATAGTACTTATTGTCTTGTATTAACGATTATTTTTAATTTATTACATAATTACCTACTTATTTAAACTTATTCAAATTTTTTAAATAGCTAGAAATTCCGATGGTCCCGCTACTTTGCCAATAAAAGCTGTTTTCTTTCCTGGTGATGAAGTTGAAATTATATCAGGATCCGATCGAGGAGTTTACGGTTTCGTTGAATCCGTGAATAAAGAACATATCACTTTTAACCGTGCACCTTCAGGAAGGCATCAAGTACAACAAGTGACAGTACATTCAGATCAAATAGCTAAAAGGTTTGATATAGGGGATCACGTTCAGGTACTCAACGGATCTCATCAAGGGGAAGCTGGAATGATTGTTAACATTGACAAGAACAAGAATTATGTCACTCTGTGGTCTGATATTACAAAATCTGAGGTTTGTTTGTTAAATTAATAGTTCGTTAATTGTGTCCGTCAGAGTTTATATTATTATTATTATTATTTAACTTTAAATTTTTTTTCGAATTTTTTAGATTAAGGTATTTTCAAAAGATTTAAAAAAGATAACAGAAGCAACTGTTTCGAAAACATCTGGATTAGATTATGCTGTTCAAGACTTTGTTCGTTTATCGACGTTAGTATTATATCAATAATAATATCATTAATTATTGTTTTACCTGCTTATTATTTTAATTTAAAATCAATTTTCTTAATATATCTTATTTACAATTATACAATAAAGTAATCAGTATGGTATGATAGTTAATATTGATCGAGGTAAATACTCTATATTAGATACAAATGGGAATACTTCGACCTATATACGCGATGAAATTATCACGAAGGAAGACACCCGTCGATTTTCTACGGCAATTGGTCAAAATCAAGTATTATTGAAAATTGGTGATGTAGTTACTGACACGTCTGCCGAAGTAATAATCAAAATATCACAATTCATTTTTTTTATGAATTTGTATGATCGAATTTTTTAATTTACTTGAAATTATTTAGAACCGTGAAGGAAAGATACTTCACTTTTTCCGTAAATATGCTTTCATATTGAGTCGTGGCGGTATTATTGAAAACGGTGGTATTTTTGTCGCAGAGTGTTCAAATTTAGCGAATAAAAACTCGAGACCTGTAATTATTTATTAATTAATTATTGATATTAATAATTTTTTAGTTTAATTTAATATTTATAATATTTATAAAATTATATGTATATTATATATGCTAGATGGGTTTAGCTCTCGATAAACTTAATCCCGAAGTTCTCGCTTCAATGCCTCCCCAACCCCCCGCCCAATCTTATAACCGTCCTTCATACAATTATGGAGGCCGTGGTGGTTATGGTGGTAGAGGTCGAGGTCGAGGCATGAAAGCTCCTGTTGACTCCTTAATAGGACAAACGGTTACTATTACTAAAGGTCCTTATAAAGGGTATCTAGGAATAGTGAAAGATACTACACCTGTATTGGCTCGAGTAGAATTGCATACAAATTGTAGCATTGTTAACGTAGAAAAGACCAAATTGGTCAATGTTGAGTAAGTTAAAAAATTATTTTTAAATACCTTTTTGCTGTTATTAACCTTCGCCGTTAACTTTGACCTTAATTATTATATTATGTAAATTTTAGTACAAGTCGACCAGTAGTGTTACCGGAACCTAACACAAATAGAAATACTAGAGAATTCAGTCCAGCACCTTCAAATTATTCTGGTTCAAGCTGGCAGTCAAGTAATGCTAGGACACCTAATTCATGGAATGGTAATCGTACACCATCAACATGGAATTCTTCCATGACACCCAACACTATTACTTCGGACGGTACACGTACTCCATCTCATGCAGATGGATCTAGAACACCCGCAGTTCATTTGAATGATGGATCAAGAACACCTGCATGGGATCTTGGTAGCAAAACTCCCGCATATGCTGGTTCTGATGGTTCAAGAACTCCTGCTTGGGATACTGGAAGTAGGACTCCAGCATATGTTGCAGAAAACCGTGCACGAACTCCGGCGTGGGAGGCTTCATTTGCTGCAACACCTGCAGCTGCCGAAACTCCAAACTTTACAGCACCAACACCCGCAGCTGATACTCCAGGGTTCACCGCACCAACACCTGCTGCCGATACTCCACTGTTTTCTGCACCAACTCCTGCAAATTCAGGTAATCTTATGATTCCTGCTACGCCCGGTCCTGCTCCAATGACACCAGCCAACTTGTTACCTCAAACTCCATTTGTACCTGCAAGCACGATTCCAACGGGTGGTGATTTTAGGCAGATCAGACAAGAAAGTAAATAGACATTTATATGATTCTGATTATTTTCGATATTATTAATACTAACTAAAATATTATATTTCATAATATTATATTATAAATATAGCTAATTCAAATTCTAATGAATGGTTAACTTCGGATATACAAGTTCGTATTATACCCGATAAAACCACCGGTACTTCCTTCGAAAACGGACAATATGACAACCGAACGGGCGTTATTAGTGTTCTTGAATCACCAACTGCTTGTATTGTTAATTTGGATGAATCACAAGATCACTGTTTTATAGAACAACAATTTTTGGCGCCAGTACCTCCACAAAAGAAAGAAAAAATCAAAATGATTGCAGGGGATTTCAAAGGACAATTAGGAATTCTTGTTGGGGTGGATGGTTTTGATGGAGTTGTTAAAGTAAAAGGTGGAAAGGATTTCAAAATTGTAAATATGAGTATGATGGCTAAATATATGGGGGAGGAAGTAGCTGAAGAATAATAAGTGAATTCGATATGCTTGAAGAATTAATTATATAATTATATATAATTCTAAAATCAAGTTTGCTTTGAAAAAAAAAAAACTTTATGTTAGTTATATAATGTTAATAGTACATAGAATTTGGAAATATTTAATTTTGTAATATGAAATCATGTGATATTTTGACATTTTTTGATATTTTTTTTTTGATATTTCTTAATTGATTATCTTAAATGAAAATTTAAAAAAAATTTAATCTATCGCTTTACCCATAAAGAATATTTAAAAAATATTCCCCCAATAAAATGACTTTTCGAATGTTCCCTAACGTTTTGAGACGTCAAGTTGGTAGTGGCTTGGCGAAAAAGGTATCACAATTCTAAGAATTAGTGTAATATTGGTAATATTGATGTTACTTTAATTTGGAGCCAAGAAATGTAATTTTATTATGAAAAAATAAAGTTGAAATACATGGATATGCCGTGAAAAGTTTTTTGAAGCAAATATTATTACAATAATTTTGGAAATCAATTTTAAACATGACCATATTTTACAAATAATAATAATAATAATTTAGTTTGTACGTCCTTTCGCCTCCGAAGTCAATAATTTTCTGACGACACGTTCCACTTTACTTCCCAATGGCTTAACTGTCGCTACTGAGAGTAATCCGTATGCACAAACAGCGACAGTAGGAGTTTGGATTGATGCTGGTAGTAGAGCTGAAAATAAAAAGAATAATGGTACAGCTCATTTTCTTGAACATATGGCATTCAAGGTGATCGGAGTTCATTTTATGAATAATAATCTTTAATTATTGTTGAGATTAAAAATTAAATAATAATAATCTTTAATTATTGATAATAATCTTTAATTAATTATCATTTGATATATTTGATATATTCAGGGAACAAAAAATCGTACTCAGCATCAACTCGAACTTCAAATTGAAAATATTGGTGCACATTTGAATGCCTATACATCCCGTGAACAAACTGTTTATTATGCAAAGACATTTAAACAGGATATATCTACTGCAGTTGAAATTTTATCCGATATTCTGCAAAATTCGACTTTGGAAGAAAAAGCAATTGAACGTGAACGAGAAGTTATTCTGAGGGAACAAGAAGAGGTTGATAAACTTCTTGATGAAGTTGTATTTGATCATTTGCATGCTACAGCTTACCAAGGTTAATATATATATATATTATATTTTTTTATATTTTTTTTTTTATATTTTTGTTTTATATTTTTGTTTGTTAAAGAAAAAAAAAAAAAAACTTAAAAAATTTTTGCGTTAATATTCAATAATGATAGGTCATTCATTAGGACGTACAATTCTCGGACCTAAAGAAAATATTTTGTCCCTTAAACGAGAAGACCTTATTGATTACATTGCCAAAAATTACACTGCGGATCATATGGTGTTGGTGGGAACTGGAGGAGTTGACCATGATGAACTTTTAAAATTAGCAGAAAAACATTTTGGATCACTTCCAACATCTCCAAATGCTTTGAATTTAGGTCATTTCGTTGAGAAGCCACCATTCACTGGTTCAGAGATTCGAGTAAGAAATGATGAATTACCACAAGCTCATATAGCCTTGGCAGTAGAAAGTGTTGGTTGGACATCACCTGATTATTATCCCATGTTGGTTGCCCAAGCTATAATTGGAGTTTGGGATAGATCTCTTGGATGTGCACCACATAGCTCTCCTCGTCTTTCTCATACAGTTTATGAAAATCATCTTGCCAATTCATACCAAGCNTTAAAAAAAAAAAAAAAAAAACTTAAAAAATTTTTGCGTTAATATTCAATAATGATAGGTCATTCATTAGGACGTACAATTCTCGGACCTAAAGAAAATATTTTGTCCCTTAAACGAGAAGACCTTATTGATTACATTGCCAAAAATTACACTGCGGATCATATGGTGTTGGTGGGAACTGGAGGAGTTGACCATGATGAACTTTTAAAATTAGCAGAAAAACATTTTGGATCACTTCCAACATCTCCAAATGCTTTGAATTTAGGTCATTTCGTTGAGAAGCCACCATTCACTGGTTCAGAGATTCGAGTAAGAAATGATGAATTACCACAAGCTCATATAGCCTTGGCAGTAGAAAGTGTTGGTTGGACATCACCTGATTATTATCCCATGTTGGTTGCCCAAGCTATAATTGGAGTTTGGGATAGATCTCTTGGATGTGCACCACATAGCTCTCCTCGTCTTTCTCATACAGTTTATGAAAATCATCTTGCCAATTCATACCAAGCTTTCAATACAAGTTATAGTGATACTGGATTATTTGGTATTTATCTTATATCAGAAAATAAGACACAATTGGATGATTTGATTCATTTTACATGTAAAGAATTTTGGAGGTATTACAAAAAAAAAATAAAATGGATTGAATTTATAGTAAGATTTAATTTATTATTATGATCATGTCATAACATATCATAATTTTTTTCTCTCTTTCTTTCTTTCTTTCTTTTTTTTTTTCTTTAAAAGATTATATACATCTCCCTTAGAATATGAGGTAGAACGCGCTAAACAACAACTTAAAGCTTCACTTTTGTTAAATCTTGATGGCACATCTTCAGTTGCAGAAGATATTGGACGTCAACTTATAACAACAGGTAAGAGATTAACACCTAAGGAAGTAGAATCTATTGTGTCGAACGTTACTGTGGATGATGTTAAGCGCGTAGTGGGAGAATATATTTGGGATAAAGATTTTGCGATTGTCGGTGTTGGACCAAGTAAGTTAAATTCATAAGTATAATTAATTTCTATAATTTATTAATTTTAATTTTTTTTAATTTTCTTTATTTTCTTTATTTTCTTTATTTTCTTTATTTTCTTTATTTTCTTTATTTTCTTTTAGTCGAAGGACTTCCAGATTATAACCGAATACGAGGAGATATGGCTACAAATCGTTATTAAAAATCTTATTCACATAAAAAGACATTCGATCAACTAAACAAAACTATAAAAAACTTGATTTAAGAGCAATGCATTATTTTTTCATACCGCATAAATTAATTAATTTATTATGTAAAAAAAAAATGTTGAACACATTGAACTTTATGTTTCTTAAGAATAATAATAATTTAGAAATATCTCTGTTTATAAATGCTTTCCCCATAGAGAATTTGTCTTTTTTTGCGCGAATACATTTAAATGTACATTTTTTGAATATTTTGAATATTTTGACCATATTGAATTTGATAAGCAAATTCCATTACTAAATCGGGATGAGATTTTTATTATCGGACCAATCATATTTTATTTCTATTTTATTTACGCGACGAAAAATAAAATAAGTTTACTTTTCACCACCATCATCCACTATTATCACTAATTTAAAAAATGAACCAAAGTCAATATATAAATAATACTTCTATAATCAGAAATGGCGGTGCTGCTGAAGGAGAAAGAATTATAAGTCTTGAAAAAGATATTATTATAGAATACGAAAATTTAGTAGCCAACGTTGATAGAGTATGTAAAATTATTATTATTATTATTATTATTATTATTATTTTCTAAAGATTTATTTTTGATTTATTATTTTTATAATTTTTATAATTGAATTAGATGAATCAATTGATAACTCGAATTAATACAACTGAAGTACTAAATCTAATCAACAAATTACGTACCCTTGAAAAAAAAGTTGGTTTGGTGTATACTTTATTCAAAGCTTCAGTTTATTCATTAGTTACAGCTGATCATGATATTATGGATAATAGTAATGATAGTGATAACAGAAATAGATTCAGTAATGAACAACAACAACAACAAAATACGAATCGTCCAATTTTTTAAATAAATTTATAAAATTTTATTTTTCTGTTTTCTCTAATTTTTCGTGTTTGACAGTTAAAAAATTAATTTGGTGTGACATTTTATATACTGCGGATGCTATGAAAATCATATAAATAATTTTAAATGATGTTCGAAATAGATCTTTAAAATTTAATTGATCTCGACATTCTACAACACAACAATGGTATTCAAAGTTACTTACTCAAACAACAAACATTTTAAACTCAAACTAATTAGTCTTACTTTTTTTAGAGACCTATTTTGTTACAAGGCCATACACGTTCTCTTACCCAGATTAAATATAATAGAGAAGGTGATCTTCTTTTTTCTGTTTCAAAGGATCAAATTGTGAATGCATGGTACTCGCATAATGGTGAACGTTTAGGGACCTATAACGGTCATGTTGGTGCGATTTGGTCTGTAGATGTTAATTGTATCTTTTAATAAATCAATAAAAATAATTATATCATTATAATTATTATATTATTATAATTATTATTTTGGAATAAAAAAAAAAAAAGGTCATTATTTTGGGTATTATATTATCCTTAATTTTATTGACCAACTTCAGCAATGAGTACTCTTCTTATAACTGGATCTGCTGATAATTCAGCCAAACTATGGAACATTCAAACTGGANTCTACAACACAACAATGGTATTCAAAGTTACTTACTCAAACAACAAACATTTTAAACTCAAACTAATTAGTCTTACTTTTTTTAGAGACCTATTTTGTTACAAGGCCATACACGTTCTCTTACCCAGATTAAATATAATAGAGAAGGTGATCTTCTTTTTTCTGTTTCAAAGGATCAAATTGTGAATGCATGGTACTCGCATAATGGTGAACGTTTAGGGACCTATAACGGTCATGTTGGTGCGATTTGGTCTGTAGATGTTAATTGTATCTTTTAATAAATCAATAAAAATAATTATATCATTATAATTATTATATTATTATAATTATTATTTTGGAATAAAAAAAAAAAAAGGTCATTATTTTGGGTATTATATTATCCTTAATTTTATTGACCAACTTCAGCAATGAGTACTCTTCTTATAACTGGATCTGCTGATAATTCAGCCAAACTATGGAACATTCAAACTGGAAAATGTTTACATACATGGGAATTTAAAACTGCAGTAAAACGAGTTGCCTTTTCTGAAGATGATACTATGGCTCTCGCTGTTACTGAACAACGTATGGGTTATCCCGGAACAATTGTTATTCTTTCAATAAATTCGGACATCGAAGCACAACGTAATATTATTTTCTATAATTATTCGAGATTAATTAATTTAATTAAAATTTTATTTAATTTTATTTATTTATTATTTTCTATAATTTAAATAATTAATTTATTAATTCATTAATTATTTTAAAATATTTCAATTAGAATCTGATGAACCTATTACAATCATACGTCCCGAAGGTCCAAAAGCAATGGTAGCAGATTGGGGAAATATTAATAAATATATAATAACTGGTCACGAAGATGGTAGCATTGCTTTATATAATTGGAAGGTTCGTATTATTAATAAATATATTTTTTTTGAGATATCTTCTCGTGTAAGAAGAACAATAACCAATCAATAATTATCAATGATTATAAATGATTATAGGACGGTGAAAAACTTAATTCTATCCATCCTCACACTGGCGAAATTACTGATCTTCAAGTATCCGAAGATCGCACTTATTTCATAACCGCTTCGAAAGATAAATCAGCACAAATATTTGAATCCAATACTTTAATGCCTTTAAAGAAATATGTAACCGATGCACCACTTAATTCTGCTTCGATAACTCCAATACAAGAATTCGTTATTTTAGGTGGTGGTCAAGATGCTATGCAGGTTACTACAACTACAATGAGACAAGGTAAATTTGAATGTCGATTTTGGCATAGGATTTTAGAAGAAGAAGTAGGTCGAGTAAAAGGTCATTTCGGTCCAATCAATACAATCGCTGTCCATCCTGATGGTAAAAGTTTTTCATCGGGTGGAGAAGATGGTTACGTTAGAGTACACCATTTTGATAATGATTACTTTAAATTTAAATATCCTGAATTATCTTAAACTTTCTTCATTTTCTTTAAACTAATAAACTAATTTATTCCCGGTGTTAAAAAAAAGTATCTCTAATTTTATAAATTAAAATAAAATAATGTAGAATATGGTAAAACTCTATTCATTTTTTTTTATTTTTTAAAATTTTGATAATTTTATACATTATAAAATTTTATTATTATTATTCATCCAATGTTTTCGAGAGCTTCCATCATTACAACAGAATTTCCACGGATAACCTAAAAAAAATAATAAAATTAAAACTTTAAGATCTATTATTAAAATAAATAAAAAAAATAAAATAAAAAATATTATTCAACGTCTTTAATACTTACTACCATACCGATATTGTGTTTCTCTGTAGCTGATACTTCTTCAATGGTATCGTCTACAACTAAATTCATAAAGGGATCATAACCACGCAAGACACCAGTTACTTTGCGACCTCCATTAAGTTGAATAAACATTCTTTTTTCCATATATCTAAATGAATAAAGCAAATAACAAAACTTTGAATATCTAAACACCTAAAGTCTTATATAATAACTAAAACTATGATCAAAAAACAGATACCTTTTTAACTCTGGTTGCGATGCCTTGGACATTGTAAAAACGATGAAGTTTTAGTTACCACGTGTAATTTTCAATTTTCTAATTTCTAGATGAAGAGTAAACTTATTAAATTTTTGATCTAAATTCAGATCGGGTAGTTTTGATATAATGGAAATAATGGAATCGACAAAAAAAATCAAAAATTTCCGTGGAAATGTAAAAGAAATCGACCAATTATCAAAAAAAAAAATACAAACTCGAATTTTTCAACCTTTTCGTGCGATTGGATATGTTACAAATGAAATACCTTTTGATATTCAAGCAAGAGGACAAGCCTTTTTCATTACAACCTGTGTGGGCAATAGCTTTCACGTTTATGATGTGAGATATCTCTTACTATTAATTTATAAATCTTTTTTAAATCAATCATTAAACCTCATTAATTACCTCCCCCCTTTAATCACCGTAATTTAATAAATTTAATAATCAAAAGTGTGNAAGACACCAGTTACTTTGCGACCTCCATTAAGTTGAATAAACATTCTTTTTTCCATATATCTAAATGAATAAAGCAAATAACAAAACTTTGAATATCTAAACACCTAAAGTCTTATATAATAACTAAAACTATGATCAAAAAACAGATACCTTTTTAACTCTGGTTGCGATGCCTTGGACATTGTAAAAACGATGAAGTTTTAGTTACCACGTGTAATTTTCAATTTTCTAATTTCTAGATGAAGAGTAAACTTATTAAATTTTTGATCTAAATTCAGATCGGGTAGTTTTGATATAATGGAAATAATGGAATCGACAAAAAAAATCAAAAATTTCCGTGGAAATGTAAAAGAAATCGACCAATTATCAAAAAAAAAAATACAAACTCGAATTTTTCAACCTTTTCGTGCGATTGGATATGTTACAAATGAAATACCTTTTGATATTCAAGCAAGAGGACAAGCCTTTTTCATTACAACCTGTGTGGGCAATAGCTTTCACGTTTATGATGTGAGATATCTCTTACTATTAATTTATAAATCTTTTTTAAATCAATCATTAAACCTCATTAATTACCTCCCCCCTTTAATCACCGTAATTTAATAAATTTAATAATCAAAAGTGTGCTAAACTTGGTTTGAAATGTGTAGGTATGTTTATTTACCAATTTTTTAGTTTACAGGACTTTTGTTTGTAATTCTGAAATACGCGTATATTGATAAATACATATATATTTTAATTAAAGGAACGAAAACCGATAAACCGATAACTGCATTAGCTTCATTTGGTGATTTTACTTATGTGGCTTGTAGTCAAGAACTAATTGTCTATGAAAAAAATCGTGAGGTAAAAATATATATATTGGATTTTATAATGAAAACCAATTTTAGATCCAATTGAAATAATAGATATTCTTATTATTATTCATTAGAATTCGCGATATTTTGCAGGTTCTCGCAGCAATATTTTTTCAATTGTAATTTTTGGTAATTGGTTAATGGCTTTGTGTGAGAATGATAATCAGGTTATTGTTTGGGATCATATAACTAAAGGTAAAATTAAAGTTACCTATTTACTCGATCCTCGAAATTGATTTTAATTTTAATTTCATTAAGTTAATTGATTTAATTTTATTACAGAACTTGAAGCAGAAATTCCATTTGATAACGATTTCACTATAACGGCAATGATTCATCCAAGCACATATTTAAATAAAGTATTGGTTGGTAGTAGGGAAGGGACTATGCAGATCTGGAATGTGGTCTCAAAGTATTGATGTTCAAGTTAATTTATTTTAAGCAATTATTTGGGGATTTTTTTTTTACAATTAATTTACAATTATCTTGATTGTTTTGATTTTGATTTGTTTTTTTTTTATGCTAGAAAGTTGAAATATTCATTTCCTTCATTCGGATCACCGATTACTTTTCTCACACAATCCCCCGTTGTGGATGTCGTTGCTGTTGGATTATTAGATGGGAGGATAATATTACATAATATTAAATTAGATGAACGTTTGATTTCTTATAAACAAGAAGGTCGCGTTACATCGATCTCATTCAGAACTGGTAAAGACTTGCTTTATTGTTTTATCGTTATCAAAATGCTTTTAAATAAAGGGGGTCATTATTTATATTATATTATAAATTCATATAGATGAACATCATATTATGGCGTCTTCTAATATGTATGGAGATATAGCCCTTTGGGATCTTGACAAACAAAAATTATCACATATTATGAAAGGCGCACATGAAGGTTTAATTCCTTCGATAAAATTTCTCAATGGGCAACCAATACTTGTGACATCAGGCGCAGATAATTCGGTTAAGGTATTAATATCTTTTATAATGTTTATAATGTGAAAACATATATATATTTAAAAGTGAAATCTTAATTTTTCATTAAATTATATTTTATTCCTTTATGATGATGGTTATTATTATTAAATCTAGGAATGGATTTTTGATTCTATGGATGGAACCGAACCAAGATTATTAAAATCTCGTAGTGGGCATCATGCTTCACCAACTCAAATTCAATTTTATGATTCTGATGGACATTTTATTCTAAGCGCGGCAAGAGATAGATCATTAAGAGCATTTTCAATAGTAAGAGATTCACAGAGTGTAGAACTATCACAAGGTAACAATATTCAATATATTAATACTATTTGATATTTTGACACTATTGTAATATTGGAAGTCAGTTCTCAAATTTTATTTCTTTGATTAATTTTTAGGATCCTTGGCTAAAAAAAACAAGAAATTCTCAACTATTCGTCAATCTATTGATGAACTTAAACTGCCTCAGATCATTCAATTTTCTGCATGTAAATAAGTTTTCTCTGTCATATTTACTTACTTTAAAATCCTTAAAATACTAAAAATTATATATATATGTATGTACACATTTATTTATTTATTTATTTATTAACAGCTGAAACAAAACAAAAAGAATGGGATAATATAGTCACATGTCATATTAATGATAACGGTGCTCGTACATGGTCATTTCAGTCAAAGGTTATTGGAAAACATATTTTTCGAACTAATGATGGATCACTTGTCAAAGTAATTAATAGAATTATATGTAATTAATATTATTTGAGTAATTACATTCACAATTAGATTAATTATATATATATATATATTTTTACATAATAATAGACATCAAATATCAGTGCGTGCGGAAATTTTGGTTTCATTGGAACTTCATCTGGGACAATAGAAATATTTAATATGCAATCTGGCATTCATCGAAAAACTTTTGCCGGGAATGAAAGTAAATACAATTTTTTAAGTTATTTAAGTTATTTATGTTATTTAATTTCTCAAAAATACATTCTTTGAAATATTTCTATAGAACATGTCAAAGCCATTTCAGGTTTAGCTGGTGATTCACTTAATCGAATCTTGATTAGCAGTTCTCTTGATGGCACAATTAAGGTACATAAAAAATTACATCTATAATTTTTTTATTTATGATATAAAGTTTTTTAATTGTTCAATTATATCCCATCACACGAACATTTATTAATAGATTTGGGACTTCAACTCCGCAAAACTTTTGCACACAATAAATGTCATGTCACCTATCACGATATTAAGATTTCATACCATGAATGATTTGTTAGCAATTGCGAATGACGATTTGGGTATTCGTGTTATAGATGTGGAAACACGTAAAATTGTCAGAGAATTTTGGGGTCATCGAAATCGAATAACTGATATGGTGAAGATTTTATTTTTATTATTTTCTTTTCTTTTTTTTTTAAATGAAATTTATAATAATAATAATAATAATATTGATATTAATAATTTTAACAGACATTTAGTCCAGATGGGCGATGGATTATATCATCATCTCTTGATGCCACCATTCGAACTTGGGATCTTCCCACTGGCCATTTAATAGATGTATTTGAAGTTGATCATGTTGTAACTAGTTTAGCATTTTCTCCAAAGGGTGATTTCTTAGCAACCACCCATGTGGACCTAGTTGGGATATATTTGTGGTAGGAAATCATAAGATATTTGCTTTATGCTATTTTATATTTATGCCATTATTTACAATCAACTATTTACAATCATTTATTATATTTCATTACACAGGGCAAATCGTACACAGTTCACTAATGTTACTTTGAGGAAAATAATAGATGATGATGAAATTCGATCTATAGGACTTCCCACTACCTCAGGAGTCGATAGTGATACTGAAGGTTTAATATTATTGAATTTTCTTGTATATAATATTCTTCTTTACAAAATCTAACCTTTGACATCTTATTATAAAGATTTTAGTGTAATTGATTCCGAAGTGACAAACAAAAAATCCTTTGAAACACCAGAACAACTTACTGAACAAATGATAACATTATCATCACTACCAAAATCAAAATGGCAGAATTTATTGAATCTTGATACTATCAAGGTATTTGTCTATTTTATAGATTCTACCTATATTATTATCTTTTATATTATCCAATTACAGACTCTAAGTTAATATAATATTTTTTGATGGAATAATATAAAATTAGAAACGAAATAAACCTAAAGAACCTCCAAAACTATCAGAAAAGGCACCATTCTTCTTACCTACACTTCCAGGTGTTGATCCAAAATTTGTTCCAGTCAATAATACATTTGAAACCGATAAAAAAATGCAAAACGATAAATTTATTAAATTTGGTGACATCGAAATGGAAACTAAGTTTATTAAAATTTTGAAAAATAATCATTCCAAGGGAGAATGTAAGTATGTCAAGTGTGTGTTGTTTGTATTAATCATATTTAATAATATCTAATTACATTTAATTATATATTTATTTATTTATTTATAAAATAGTTACTGAATTTTTCAATTTTGCAAAAACTTTAAATCCTTCGGCTATTGATTTCGAATTAAGGTCATTTAGCCTAAAAAATGATTTTGAAGATCTAAAACATTTTTTAGATGCCATTGAATCAAGAATTAAATCGAAAAAAGATTTTGAATTGGTTCAAGCTTATTTAAATCATTTTTTAAAAATATATGGAGATATTATTGTTAATAATCCTCAAAATTTTAAAAATTATTTAGAATCAATATTAAATGAACATAGAAAAGAATGGTCAAGAATAGAGGAATTAATACATTATAATGATTGTGTTTTAGGATTTTTCAGAAAAAGAAATTAATTATTATAATCTGTAATAATAATACAAAAAAATTGCTGTTATATTGTAGAAGTTATTTAATAAAAGATCCATTTATCAAATTGATCTGTCTGTCTGTCTGTCTGAGAAAATAATAACACTATAACTAGCACAAGGTACTAAAAATTCTCTATCATATATGCATCTCATCAATAGCAAAAAATAATTCACGAGACATATGCACGATTCTTTATGATAATCAGTCACTAGGGTCAGCTTCAATGATGCATCAAGTAAATAAATTCGGAAAAAATACATGTCCAAATTTAATGTATATAATAAAAATACATGAACGGAAACGACGATTATATATATATGTCATTGATAGCAATACATCAGAAAAACTACCCGTTTTCTCAAAAAGTTAATTCACATGAAAAAAATATCGATGTATGCTACTTCATAGCATTGCTTTGCAACAAAAATCGCTTTATTGATTATAAAAATCAAAAAAATATTATACACAAAATACATTATAAAAAAATATAAAAAATTGATAAATCCGGACAATGTACAGGACATCCTATACATGAAAGTAGATCATTATTATTGTTGTTATTGTTATTATTGTTATCTTCGAAAATTATTATGTGATAGTTGTCATGATGATTATCGTGATGGTTGTCATGATGGTTGTTGTAATGGTGGTTGTGATGACGATGATTTCAACGTTTTTTAGTTGCATGACCACAATCATAATTGTAAACTATAGGTCTCTATGTGCAAAGATTATATGTTGGTGGTGTTGTTACTGGTGATGATGATAATGATGATATTGTTGTATTATTATATCATTGTTGTTGTTACTATTATTATCTTCACTGACATTGTCAATATTACCATTATTATCATTATTATTGTTATTGTTATTATTATTATTTTCATCATTATTACTATCACCATTATCATCATTATTGTTATCGTTATTGTTGTTATTATCGTTATTGTTATCATTATCATTATTGTTATTTTCATTATTATTATTATTATTATTTTCACTATCACTATTATTATTAGAGGTACAGACTTATAGTGAAGTCATGACACCCCTTCAACAGTGTTTGAAATTCAAATTTTAAATTATGTGCGGAAATTCCTCGATTTAAAAATTCTATGTGAAAAATTTGTGCAGAAGCTTTTTTTTTATGTGCGCAATTTTCAAATTTTGTGCGAGCGCACACTCCGCACATTGAATTTTAAACACTGCCCTTCAAGTCACGGCATAGACGTAGATGTGACATATTTTTTTTATTGCCATAAGTCATGACTATAATAGTAAGACATAACTATAGTAGAAAGATGTGACTGTAGTAATAAGACATGACTATAGTAGTAAGACATGATTGTAGTAGTAAGACAATGAGATATAATGATATAATTGTAGTTGTATATTATAATTATAGTCATGTGTTATAACTATAGTCATATATATAAATATTTTATATAATATATAGTATAATTATTAATTATTTCGAAATAATTATTTTGATAATAATTATTAAATAGTTATTTCAAAATTATTAAATAATTATTTTAAAATTATTATTTTAATAATAATTAATTATCGATAATATCGAATTATCGAAATAATTATTATTATCAATAATTAATTATTTCAAAATAATTATTTCGATAATAATTATTTCGATAATAATTATTTNTGCGCAATTTTCAAATTTTGTGCGAGCGCACACTCCGCACATTGAATTTTAAACACTGCCCTTCAAGTCACGGCATAGACGTAGATGTGACATATTTTTTTTATTGCCATAAGTCATGACTATAATAGTAAGACATAACTATAGTAGAAAGATGTGACTGTAGTAATAAGACATGACTATAGTAGTAAGACATGATTGTAGTAGTAAGACAATGAGATATAATGATATAATTGTAGTTGTATATTATAATTATAGTCATGTGTTATAACTATAGTCATATATATAAATATTTTATATAATATATAGTATAATTATTAATTATTTCGAAATAATTATTTTGATAATAATTATTAAATAGTTATTTCAAAATTATTAAATAATTATTTTAAAATTATTATTTTAATAATAATTAATTATCGATAATATCGAATTATCGAAATAATTATTATTATCAATAATTAATTATTTCAAAATAATTATTTCGATAATAATTATTTCGATAATAATTATTTCGATAATAATTATTTCGATAATAATTATTTTAATAATAATTATTTTGATAATAATTATTATCAAAATAATATAATTAATTATTGATAATAATAATTATTAATAATTATCAATAATTATTACTATAATTATTATCGAATTATCAAAATAATTATAAATAATTACAAAAACTCTATATCACACCAGTGGTGTTGAGCACCATACCATACCTCATGCAGCAGGGGTTAGGGTTAGGGTTTTTCATGGGTAGTGTATTTATCACCGTATGTCACACCCTTCGAATATCAATTTTTATTAGATATTCTAGGGACTTAGAATTTTTTTACACGCAGAAACCATATTTGTCACAACGCTAATATTTGTCACATAGACTTTCACGTGAATAGTTTCCAATCATCTTGTTATCATGTGCCTATTTATTTAATCATGTGTTTTATTTTTATTGGTTGAAAAATCACTGGTGTTGAACACCACTGGTGTGATTTAGCAATGTCGAATAATTATTATCAAAATAATAATTATTATTGATTATTATTATCGAATTATCGATATAATAATTATTATTAATTATTATTATTATTTTGATAATAATTATCAAATAATTATTTTGAAAATAATTATCAAGATAATTAATTATTAATAATAATCGAAAACTTTATATCACACCAGTAGTGTTGAACACCATATTTTTAGGACCCCAAGCAATCTATAAATAGGTCACATTAGAGTTTGCTTAGCCATCATAGTAAATTTTTTAAAAAGTTGCTTATTTTTAATTAAAATTTAAAAATTTACTTACAAAAATCATATTTTTCCTTTCTCATTTCCTATTTTAGTATTATCTGACCTATTCATAGATTGCTCGGGGTCCTATATTTTTATTACAGGGGTTAGGATTAAGGTTTTTTCAAGGGTAGTGTATTTATCACCGTGTGTCACACCCTTCAAATATGATTTTTATTAAATATCCTAGGGACTTAATTTTTTCACGTACGAAAAGTATATTTGTCACATAATATTCGTCACCTAAAATTCAACACACGTGAAATAATTTAGATCACCTGGACATCATGTGATTATAATTTAATTATGTGTTTTATTTTTATTGATTAAAAATCACACTGGTGTTGAACATTACTGGTGTGATATAACAATGTCGATAATAATTATTATTGAATTATTGAAATAATAATTATTATTAATTATTATTATTAATCGAAAACTCTATATCACACCAGTGGTGTTGAGCACCATACTTCGTGCAGCAGAGTTAGGGTTTTTCATGGGTAGTGTATACGTGTTGCCCAAATCCCAAATAATTTGGGATTTGGGATGCCAAAATGCACAAATTACTAGTATTTGGGATTTGGGATTTGGAATTTCGGCAAAAAATACTAATTATAATTTGGGATTTGGGATTTGGGATTTCGGCATTTGGGATTTCGGCATTTGGATTTTGAATTTGGGTGGCAGGTATAGGGTAGTGTATTTATCACCGTATACCACACCCTTCGAATATCAATTTTTATTAGATATTCTAGGGACTTAGAATTTTTTTACACGCAGAAACCATATTTGTCACANTTATTTTTATTGATTAAAAATCACACTGGTGTTGAACATTACTGGTGTGATATAACAATGTCGATAATAATTATTATTGAATTATTGAAATAATAATTATTATTAATTATTATTATTAATCGAAAACTCTATATCACACCAGTGGTGTTGAGCACCATACTTCGTGCAGCAGAGTTAGGGTTTTTCATGGGTAGTGTATACGTGTTGCCCAAATCCCAAATAATTTGGGATTTGGGATGCCAAAATGCACAAATTACTAGTATTTGGGATTTGGGATTTGGAATTTCGGCAAAAAATACTAATTATAATTTGGGATTTGGGATTTGGGATTTCGGCATTTGGGATTTCGGCATTTGGATTTTGAATTTGGGTGGCAGGTATAGGGTAGTGTATTTATCACCGTATACCACACCCTTCGAATATCAATTTTTATTAGATATTCTAGGGACTTAGAATTTTTTTACACGCAGAAACCATATTTGTCACAATGCTAATATTTGTCACATAGACTTTCACATGAATAGTTTCCAATTATCTTGTTATCATGTGCCTATTTATTTAATCATGTGTTTTATTTTTATTGGTTGAAAAATCACTGGTGTTGAACACCACTATACTTGTACGCAAAATTATTTTGGGGCCTTGAAATTGCAATTTTGAGGAAAAAAGTCAAAATAGTTTTTCATAGAAGACGAAATTATTTTACTTAAAACCCGAAATTTTTTGACCACCCAGATTTATTCTTTGATTGAAGATACACATAACCGGGTACTTTTTTTACTTCCATATATAGAATAGATTCTGCATAAATCTCAAAAAGTCGAAATACCTCAAAAATCCAAAATCAATTTTGGAAACATGTATAAACACCACTGGTGTGATTTAGCAATGTCGTTATTAATAATTAATTATTAATTATCATTATAATAATAATTATTATTAATTATTATTATTAATTATTAATTATTAATTATCATTATAATAATAATTAATTATTGATAATAAATAGGGCTTAGAACTGGGTTTATATAATCCAGTTTCACCCAGATACCACGGGTGACCTGGTTGAAACTTTCAAAACTGGGTGAAATAGGTTTGATTATTAAAATTTACAATCAAAAATAATTATCAATCATTACTACATATAAAACTTTTTAATATATAAGTAAATATTAAAAACTATAATAAGTAAACCTAAAGATGAGAATGATGTACATGTTCAGTAGAAAAGATAAACTTATATCATTAAAATTAAGAAAATAATTAGTAGTTAAAGTTCGAACGAATAAAAAAATCTGTTCAAACTTTAATTGCTAATTATTCTTTTAATTTTAATGATATAAGCTTGTCCTTTTTACTTAATATGCACAACATTCTCATCTTTAAGTTTGCTTATTACAGTTTTTAATATTTATTTATAGATTAAAAAGTTTTATATGTAGCAACGATCGATAATTATTTTCAATCGTAAATTTTGACGATCAAACCTATTTCACCCGGTTTATATCTCAAACCGGATGAAATCAGGTAAAATCAGGTGAAAAAAAATTTTTAAAAAATCATCCAGGTTCATTCAAATATTCGATTTTAAGGTCATTCGGATATCCGGATGACTTATTGGGACACGGTTCCAAGCTCTAATAATAATTATTTCAATAATTAGTTATTAAATTAATTAAATTAATTATTACTATTATCAAAATAATAATTATTATTATCGATATAAAAATAATTATTATTATTGATAGTTAATTATAACAATATTATCGAAATAATAATTATTACAATAATAATTATAATAATAATTAATTATAGTAATAATTTAAATAATTGATTATAATTAATTATTAAATTATAATTATTAAATAATTGATTATAATTAATTATTATCGATTATACCTGCCGCCCAAATTCAAAATCCAAATGCCGAAATCCCAAATGCCGAAATCCCAAATCCCAAATCCCAAATNGCTTATTACAGTTTTTAATATTTATTTATAGATTAAAAAGTTTTATATGTAGCAACGATCGATAATTATTTTCAATCGTAAATTTTGACGATCAAACCTATTTCACCCGGTTTATATCTCAAACCGGATGAAATCAGGTAAAATCAGGTGAAAAAAAATTTTTAAAAAATCATCCAGGTTCATTCAAATATTCGATTTTAAGGTCATTCGGATATCCGGATGACTTATTGGGACACGGTTCCAAGCTCTAATAATAATTATTTCAATAATTAGTTATTAAATTAATTAAATTAATTATTACTATTATCAAAATAATAATTATTATTATCGATATAAAAATAATTATTATTATTGATAGTTAATTATAACAATATTATCGAAATAATAATTATTACAATAATAATTATAATAATAATTAATTATAGTAATAATTTAAATAATTGATTATAATTAATTATTAAATTATAATTATTAAATAATTGATTATAATTAATTATTATCGATTATACCTGCCGCCCAAATTCAAAATCCAAATGCCGAAATCCCAAATGCCGAAATCCCAAATCCCAAATCCCAAATTATAATTAGTATCTTTTGCCGAAATCCCAAATCCCAAATCCCAAATACTAGTAATTTGTGCATTTTGGCATCCCAAATTCCAAATTATTTGGGATTTGGGCAACACGTATATTATCGATAATAATTAAATATAAACATATGACCATAGTTACGACACACGACCATGGTCACAACTATACTTGCACGCAAAATTATTTTGGGATCCTGAAATTACAATTTTGGGGTCTCAAAATAATTTAGCGTACAAATATAGTCACAACACATAACCATAGTCACGTCTTACTACTATGATCACGTCTTACTACTATGGTTACGTCTTACTACATTGTGACAAATTGATGTAAAAATTGAGATGAAAACATAATTCAGATTCTAACATAAGTCTGTACCTCTAATTATTATTATTACTATTATCATTATTATTATGATTAACTTGTTTTTTTTTTTTATTGTATAAAACCTATACATGTCATTAAAACTATTGAATTGAGTCAAACACAATTAAAATTAAGAAAAATTGAAGTTGAATTAAAACAAATTTTGATTTTTACTAATAACTGACGTAATTAATTGAGTCAGGCACAATTAAAAATTGAAATTTTAAAAGTTGAGTCAAAGTTGAATTAGTTTTGACGACATATATAATAGAACCACCAACAATACTATTATTGTTATTATTATCATTATTATTATTATCATTATTATCATTATCATTATTGTCATTGGCATTGTCGTTATTATTATTGTTATTGTTATTGTCATCATTATTGTTATCATTATCATTATTACTATCATAATTATTATTATCTTCAAAAAAATCATTATATCCAAAATTTTTATTAACAAAATTCTTATCCATTCAATTTTTAGTGAATTTGACATTTTCCATTCTTATTTTTTCTTTGATTTCACACTGGTCAAATGAAGAAAAATAGAAAAAATTTTTGACACAAATAACACTGGTCAAATGAACAAAAATCGGAATCCTATTGATAGCGCAAATATGCATAAATTGGACATCCTATTTGTGAAAATTCATAAATCGGAAAAAATTGACTGCCTATACTTAATAAATCTTAGCAAATTTAGCCATCAATCGGAATCCTATTTATAGTAAAACCATCCTATTTTTTTCCATTCGACCAGTGTAAACAGAGAGATTTGTAAATAATATACAAATAGACAGGAAGATTTGTGAATAATATGTAAATAGGCAACCAATTTTTGACTAATTTGTAATTAATTTATATCAAAAATTTGTTAACATGTGTCAGCTAATTCAAACTAAAGGTGTAATAGTGCTGATTTATGGATCTCAATATCTTGTTTCTAATTTCAAAAGAATAATCATAAATAATATTAAAACTAATATTTAAATGTAAAATAAGTAATTTTATACATTTATTAATTACATTGATCCAATAATTTTCTAAATTATTTTTAATATGTATTTGTTTAAAATTGATCTATTGCAAGAAAACATTTATCAATGTTAACAATGTGTAATTTTTTATTTAATAGTAAAGGCATATCAAAAATTAAATATTTATATATACATGTTGTCAAAACTAATTTGACTTTGACTCAATTCTTAAAATTTTAATTTTTAATTGCATCTGACTTAACTAATTGTGTCAATCATTAGTAAAAATCAAAATTTACCTTGACTCAACTTCAATTTTTCTTAATTTTAATTGTGTCTAACTCAATTCAATAGTTTTGATGACATGTATATATTTATAATATAAAGAAATAAAATAATAAACAGTATACCTTAAAAGAAGACATATAATCAATT
The DNA here is from genome assembly GCA_003547095.1 of Diversispora epigaea. Taxonomy (NCBI): domain Eukaryota; kingdom Fungi; phylum Glomeromycota; class Glomeromycetes; order Diversisporales; family Diversisporaceae; genus Diversispora; species Diversispora epigaea. Next base: position 30,946 of record PQFF01000519.1, on the reverse strand, counting down.
TCTCCTCTGGAATCAGTAGATCTTTACCAACAACAAAGTTAGAGTGCTCAAATAAAGAATTTGAAGTAGTTACCAAGCTGTTATATCCAGTAATTCTCCTAATCACACTTGCATCCTCTTAAAAATTATCCTAACTTTGTAAAATCAAAAAACACACTTTCTTTTTTAAAATATCAAAATATTTTTGATCTAATAATTTTCTGACTTCTAAGGATCAGATGGCTCAGGTGTCATCAAGATTTTGTCTGCAGGAAGTAGTTTTAGCAGTGGCAACAATCATGTCTTGATGACAAAGTAGAAAGTTACAAAAAGACTTATTTTTGTACTCTTTCAAATATGGTATAAGTTCTTTGTAGCCAGGATATTTTTGTTCAAAAAACATGATATAAAAAAAACTTAATAAAAATATAGGTTTAAAAAGTGCAAGAAAAAATACAAGAATTGTAAAAAAACAAGATCCCTTTTAAACCCTGTAAAAACTATAATATTTAAAATATACTTAAAATATAGGTTTAAAAGGTGCAAGAAAAAATACAAAAATTGTAAAAAAAAATATCCCTTTTAAACCTTATAAAAACTATGATATTTAAAATATACTCAAAATATATTTAAAATATACTTTATTAAGTATTTTATTAAAATATATTTAAAATATGCTTAAAAAATACTTAATTTAAGTAATGAGTTGGTATATACTTAAAACATACTTAATTTTAAATATGTTTTAATAATATTTCAATTTTAATTTTTTTTAAACATACATATTTCTTATAGGGAAACTAAATAACGCCTCAGGGGCTTACAAAGAACGTGTCATGTGTTAATTTATCGAATTTGGTGTGATTGCTCCTTTTATATAAATATTTACAGAGTAGACAAATTCCAGAATCTTTAGTTCAAATTTTCAATAATACTAGAGTTTCCGATACATATAAAAGTTAATTTTAGAAAAAAGTTGGCCTAAGGAAAAAAATTTAGTTGAGAACATTTCCTGGGTACAACTAAATCAGTAATTTACTATCCTTTAACTTCCGGAATGTTTTCTTGAGTAGTTGTCTCTAGCAACCCTAACAAAATCTCGAGTTTTATTTTTTATCTTGAGTATACCACATACATATATCATAGATAGGTGTATAATGTAAAGCTACATAAGTAAATCTATATATATAATAAAGTTCGATTTTTTCCTAGAGATATTCGGGACAAAAAGAAATAATATAGTGAAACATAATCAATCTAAAGTCCCAAAATCGATAACTTCTTGTGTCCCTGGAATCTGGTTAAAAAACGTAACACTATAGTCAAAAGTTAGATAGAGATTCAACCTTATTGCCTCACAATATGTAAGTGTCATTGTTTTTATTGATTCTAGTATACTTTGATGAATAACCACTCTCCGCATTCAAATTTGAACATATTGTAGGACCTCTACCATAATTGAGCACCTGTTTCAAGATTGGTTGTTTTTTGGTGTCACAAGTTAAATTTATATCTAGTGACAGGTATATAGCATATAGCGAGATGCACTCCAAATTTGTATTTAATTTTCTACATGCCCACAAAAGTACAATATTGTCAAGATGACCAATAAAATTCTTTAATTTATCAAATTTATCACGAATTCCGCACATTCAGAACTTAGTTGTAAGCTATAAAAGTGATCCTACAGAATACCCGCTCCTAACAATAAAACACCAACATGACGTTCAATTCAACTTTCTTTATAATAATCCTATGCTTGATCTCTGCTGGTACGGAATTAAAAGAGTACGTTCAATATTTTGCGTCGAAATACTAATCTCTTTCATTTTATCAGCTGTTGCATACGATGGAATCAAAGCACGTGACTACGCAATCGCTCATTGTGATAAGAAAAATCACAACACGGCTTACCCTACCTTCAAAGATGATAGTACGAATTTCGCTTCGCAAATATTAGAAGCTGGTGGAATTCCCCAATCCGCGGAGTGGTATTGCCATAAACCATGCAACAAGAATTATTGGCGAGAAATGACATTAGGGTCCAGTTGTTACAAAGGTTATGAGTTTACAAAAAGCTGGAGCACTGTCAATGATCTCTACAATTATCTCATTAAAAATGAATTTGCGAGAGTATGCGACCTGAAAGATCTAAAGCCAGGTGATTTGATACAATATAACAAGAAGAAATTTAATAAGAAGAAATGGGCATATGATTACTGGCATCATACATCTGTCGTTATTGAACAGAGTCCCACAAATCCTAAATTAGTCGATCACTCTACTGACAGATGTGACGCTGATCATGCTCACGCTATGAAAGCAGACAATGACTTTCGACCTCTTTGTATTGGGCATTAATTAATTAAACGAAAAAATTGCATTGAACATATTCATTATAATTACTATTATTCCATTCATAGATTTCTATTTTATTAAACAAATTTTCAATAAAACCGTTGCGCAAATTAAATTGCATTGAACATATTCATTATAATTACTATTATTCCATCCATAGATTTCTATTTTATTAAATAAATTTTCAATAAAATCGTGTATAAATAATCTAAACTACTGATAAAATAATAATAAATAATAAAAACTTTCTAAGTGTTTAGTAAGAACATTACAAATTAATTTCTATTCTTAGAATTGCTATAATTGATATAATTGATATTATTACAGTATCGGGAGTGAATCGGCAAAAAAATTTTAAAAGATTTACTAAACTCTGGTAGAATTTAAATTCCGTATAAGTCAATTTTTGGTTTTGATAATAAAAATTTCATGTGACAGTTGCTTGTTTCTTTTACTTCTCGTTTAAGCCTTCTTATATACTATACATATTTTATTTACTTTATTACAGTCAATCACAGTTGAACTGTTTCTTTCACTTCTGCATTATAGGACTGCAGTTGTTCTTTTTTTTTTTTTATAAAGGTAAGTTTAACTTGTGACTTGTGCAAGGCTTTTAACTTTAAGAAACACGACACGTCTTCATACCAGAAATTGTTCTTTGTAAAAAAATGTATCAATTTAGAAGCACTTATGCCTTTACCAAAATAATCTACGTTTCGATTGACGCGTTTAAAAAATAAAACAGTTTATACCGTTCATATCTCTTCTGAAACAACTGCAACTTGTCCTTTTTTGATAATGTCGCAAAACGCTGGCCAACAACTTATTTCCGCACGTGCAGGCGAAGGTGAACATAATGTCCAGAGCAGGGGCTCGCATATCAAAAGAACTATCCCTTTAACTCCTCCACAAGACATCTTTTCAACCCCTCCACGAAAACTTCGTACTCCCGATTATGATCGGTAAGCTTACGATCCGTTTATTTTTCTAAAAAAAAAAAAAACGAAAATTCCTAATTGGAATCATTCTCTATTATCGTAGACTTCTTCCCCAAAGATCCCCTAATCCGGTTCACGATCTGCAAATGCAGATTGCTACCGAAGAAAGCTCCAAGAAGCGAAAAATATCGGTCATCGAAGAAGAAGCACAGCAAGGTAANTCTTATATACTATACATATTTTATTTACTTTATTACAGTCAATCACAGTTGAACTGTTTCTTTCACTTCTGCATTATAGGACTGCAGTTGTTCTTTTTTTTTTTTTATAAAGGTAAGTTTAACTTGTGACTTGTGCAAGGCTTTTAACTTTAAGAAACACGACACGTCTTCATACCAGAAATTGTTCTTTGTAAAAAAATGTATCAATTTAGAAGCACTTATGCCTTTACCAAAATAATCTACGTTTCGATTGACGCGTTTAAAAAATAAAACAGTTTATACCGTTCATATCTCTTCTGAAACAACTGCAACTTGTCCTTTTTTGATAATGTCGCAAAACGCTGGCCAACAACTTATTTCCGCACGTGCAGGCGAAGGTGAACATAATGTCCAGAGCAGGGGCTCGCATATCAAAAGAACTATCCCTTTAACTCCTCCACAAGACATCTTTTCAACCCCTCCACGAAAACTTCGTACTCCCGATTATGATCGGTAAGCTTACGATCCGTTTATTTTTCTAAAAAAAAAAAAAACGAAAATTCCTAATTGGAATCATTCTCTATTATCGTAGACTTCTTCCCCAAAGATCCCCTAATCCGGTTCACGATCTGCAAATGCAGATTGCTACCGAAGAAAGCTCCAAGAAGCGAAAAATATCGGTCATCGAAGAAGAAGCACAGCAAGGTAATCACTATTAAACAAATATATACCTTGACAATATTCACTAAATAATTTCTATTTTCAGAAGAGGAAGGCCGTCTTTACAGAGCTGTAGTGGGTCAAGCCATGATGCCCTTAAGAGAAACAACCGATGATATAATTCGTCGTTTGAATTCCACACCCACTAAATCGCCCAAAAGATTACTGTCATTCAGTACACCGACGAAACAACACAATAATTTTTTTGATTCGCCGGTTAAGAATAGCTATAATTCGAGTCCGCTTCCATTGGAAGCACAGATGATTTTGACTAGTCCTCGGAAATCTCCTAGATATATAAGTAGATCACCGTATAAAGTGCTTGATGCTCCGGATCTTCAGGCAAGTTGATATATTATCCACATCATTATTTTATAGAAATTTTATAAAGCTAAATATATAAAAATAAATTCTTTGAATCAACAGGACGACTTCTATTTGAACTTAGTAGATTGGTCTTCTACTAATGTATTAGGAGTAGGCTTGGGCACTTGTGTTTATCTATGGAATGCAGTTACAGCAAAGGTATATTTATTTATAATTAAGAGAAACAGATTAACATTAGATTTATATTATTTATATTATTTATATTATTTATATTACAATCTATTTTACCAAATAATTTCTTATCAGGTAGTAAAGCTTTGCGATATGTCAGGAGGACATAGCAACACAGACAATTCAGAAAATGTCACATCAATCAGTTGGATGCCAACGGTAATTATATATTTTTATATAAATTTTTGAAGAAACAATTCAATTATAAACTAACTATTTTCTTTTTAATTATAAAGGGTTCTCAAATAGCTGTTGGTACAGCTCAAGGTCCTGTCGAGATTTGGGATGTTCACAAGAATGAAAGAGTTAGAACAATGAAAGGACATACCCAACGAGTAGGTTAGTAATGTATAACAATCTAACATTATATAATAACGTTATATAATCTAAATGGTTTATTACTTCATTTATATAAACTATTTCTGAATGTAAAAAGGTGCCTTGGCGGTGAACTCACACAATGTACACACTTTTAGTTCAGGTAGTCGTGATAGATTTATTTACCATAGGGATATTCGAGATCCCAATGATCACTTTATGAAATTGACAGGACATAAACAAGAAGTAAGTAGATTCATATAATTTATATATTATTGGTTCATAATAAATATTATTATATATTATTAAATATTATTAAATATTATTATATATTATTAAATATTATTAAATATTATTATATATTATTAAATATTATTAAATATTATTAAATATTATTAAGGTTTGTGGTCTCAAATGGAATCCAGAAGGAACTCAACTTGCCAGTGGAGGCAATGATAATAAACTCTTTATTTGGGACAGAACGAACGATGTTTTTCTTCACAAGTTTCCTCATCATACAGCTGCTGTTAAAGCAATCTCATGGAGTCCACACACACATGGTCTTCTGGCAAGCGGTGGTGGTTCTCACGATAAGAAAATTAGATTTTGGAATACTACAACTGGCGATGTTTTGGGATGTTATGATACTGACTCGCAGGTATTATTACAATAATATTAATAATATTCCATTTATTTAATTTATTTAATTATTAATTACTTTATTATTTAGGTTTGTAACCTTGCTTGGTCTAGACATGCAAATGAACTTGTTTCAACTCATGGATACTCTCAAAATCAAATAATTCTTTGGCAATATCCTAGTATGGAGCAATTGGCTGTTCTTAAAGGCCATACTTTACGAGTTCTTTATCTTTCCGTGTCTCCTGATGGCGAAAATATAGTCACTGGCGCTGGAGATGAGACATTGCGTTTTTGGAATGTGTTCAACAATGGCAAGAAAGAGAAGAAACGGATGACCGTGTTTGATATTCGCTCTCAAATACGTTAAATTTTAATTATCATACATTTAAGACAATTTTAGACAACTTTAGATCGGTAGTTATATTTTGGATTAAAAAAAAAACAATAATTAGTTTATATAATTTCTTTGTAATATACATCGTTGAGAAATCTTGGTATTTACTAAATAAAAGTAGAAATTTCGGGGTTTTTTTTTTAGGTTAGACTGATATTATTTTTGTTCATTATTTTTTATTTTCAAAAAAAAAACAAATTTCTTTTCTTAATCTTAATTTTCTTAACGCCATTTGTTTTTTGCATTATAACAATTGATTTCGCTTATCTTTCTGTTGTTAGAATAATATTTTTTGCAATAGAACTATTAAATCTTGATAATTTAGTTTCCTTTTACATATTATTATTAAATTTAAATTTTTATTATTTTTTTTTATTATTATAATCTTGTNTTCTTTATCTTTCCGTGTCTCCTGATGGCGAAAATATAGTCACTGGCGCTGGAGATGAGACATTGCGTTTTTGGAATGTGTTCAACAATGGCAAGAAAGAGAAGAAACGGATGACCGTGTTTGATATTCGCTCTCAAATACGTTAAATTTTAATTATCATACATTTAAGACAATTTTAGACAACTTTAGATCGGTAGTTATATTTTGGATTAAAAAAAAAACAATAATTAGTTTATATAATTTCTTTGTAATATACATCGTTGAGAAATCTTGGTATTTACTAAATAAAAGTAGAAATTTCGGGGTTTTTTTTTTAGGTTAGACTGATATTATTTTTGTTCATTATTTTTTATTTTCAAAAAAAAAACAAATTTCTTTTCTTAATCTTAATTTTCTTAACGCCATTTGTTTTTTGCATTATAACAATTGATTTCGCTTATCTTTCTGTTGTTAGAATAATATTTTTTGCAATAGAACTATTAAATCTTGATAATTTAGTTTCCTTTTACATATTATTATTAAATTTAAATTTTTATTATTTTTTTTTATTATTATAATCTTGTAATCCAATTTAACAAAATTAGTTCGAAATTAAGGTATCATTTTATAAGATAAATCACAATATTCGTTTTAACAGATGATAAGACTTGATTCTGACTGATGAATTTATTTTTTGCAAAAAAATTTTTAAGAAAACATTTATTTATTAAATTTATTAAAGAAAGAAATATAAGTTAATTTTACAAAATTAAACTACTATCAAATTCTTAAATAATAATTATTTTAAGAAGCCTTGACTTTATTAGTACCACGGAGTAAACCACTTCTTCTAGCGGCAATTAATCCAACCTAAAAAATTGCAAAATAAATTGGTTAATATAAAAATAGAAATAAAATATAAGAATGATAGGAATCAAAATATAAACCTTTTGCCCAGGTGCACTTTCTCTTGATACTGTAGAAGCATGACCAATGTGTTGATGATTACCACCACCGTGAGGATGGTCCACAGGATTCATAGCAACACCACGAGTCTTTGGCCAACAATTTCTTTTTACTTTGTATTTATGATATGCACGACCTGCCTTAAGTAAAGGTTTATCGATACGACCACCACCAGCTACGATACCGATAGTTGCACGAGCGTTGGAATTGATAATTTTTTTTGCACCGGAAGGAAGCTTAATTCGAGATTTCCCTTCTTCATGATTATGACCAATGATAGTAGCATAATTTCCAGATGCACGAGCTAAAGCACCACGATCACCAATCTTTTCTTCAACATTGCAAATGATAGTTCCTTCAGGCATAGTTCCTACTGGAAGCACATTACCAACAGTCAATGTGGCTTTTTTCCCACAGTATACAAATTGGCCTGTGTGTAAACCTTCTGTAGCAACGAAGGTTTGAGTAACAAGCCGAAAACTATATTTAAAATATAATCGGACAATCAATAAATATATTTAATACATTTGACTTTACTAGCATTTCCCATTAATATAATTCATTAATATAATTCATTAATATAATTCATTAATATAATTCATTAATATAATTCATTAACATAATTCAGATAATAATTAATATAATTTAATACAAATTCATTAATATAAACTCACCGATAAGGATCACGAAATTGAACTTTTGCAAGAGGGGCACCACGACCTGGATCGTGGATAATCTCTTTAACAATCCCCCTTATATATCCATGGCGTTCAGCAAAATCTAAGGGACGTAATTTGGCAGCTCCCTTACGAAGCCTAGTGTGAGATTTAAAGATACCTCCGGGACCTTTTCTTTGAGAACGAATAACACGTCCCATATTTGAATTTCAACTAATGGAATAAAAAAAGAGAGATCTTAAAAATTTTTATACAATCGAAAAGATTTTCAGGTTACAATTTATATATATCACGTGGATACTACTTTGAAAAAATTGATTGTCCGGAGTGCTAGGTCCAAGCTGAACCGAACCGGACCGATAGGGCCGAACCATGAGTTTCAAGTCATTGGTTTGGTTTGACTCCAAGCCAGTCAAACCTCAGTCCAGCTTGACTTAATTATTTTAAAGTCGATGGGGTCGATGGCTCCAAGTTATTTTAATAATTTAAAATTTGAAATTTGAATTTGATAAATGTAAGCTCTTACTTTTGCAGTTATAAAGTAACTAAATATAATTTATATGTACATTAAAAGATAGATACTTATTTATAACTGTACTGCCAGATAATAAAACGAACTCAAAGGATAACTCACTTCATGCCTTTTCTCTAAAATTATTAAATGAGGAATTGCCTACCAAAGCCACGTTAAACTTAAGAAAACCAGACATTTATACAGATAACAGATGCCCATTTTGTAACCAATATAAAGAAACAAATACCCATGTCTTTTTGTGTGACAAACAGGGAAAGAATCTCAAAATAACCTTTCACTTATTAATAAAAAAGGTATATTTTCAAGAGAAAGGAAATGTAGACTTAACAAATTTCATGAAAAAGATAAATAGAGATCATTTCATAAAGATAAATTACAATAGACAACTAGTAGGAACACAACCAACTGACAGATTTGAATTTAACGATATGGTCTGAGGTTTGATTTTCAAATCTATATACCAACTGATTCGCAACAAAGTTAACTTTGCGGAGACAAGCAAAAAAATGATTCTTAACGTCTTTCACAAGTGGAAAACGCTTCTATATACCCACTGGAAAGATAGATGCAAACAGTTCATTATTTGGGAAAAAAGAAAATAATATAACGAATGGGGAAAAAACTGCAAAGGGTAAAAGAAACTATAATAATCTCAATTATATTGAATATAAAAAATATTTAATGACTCTAGGAAAAAATATTGTAAAATATACTATAGACAATTTATATCATTTAAACTTTAATGTATTTTCAAATATTTTTTTTAGTTTAAACGTAGGTGGGGCTGTAGCCTTCCAGTAAAAAGAGTCAAATCTTTTTACAGTGGTTGACTAGGCAGTAGTTATTTATAACTTAGTCAAGTTTTATTCTTCATGTATTTTTTATTAAATATTTATAAATGAATAAAGTTGATGTCTCACTGGTCCAATTTCATTATAACTGTACTATCACTACTAAATTTTTATCTGAAAATCTAAATGCATTAATTCAAAAGATAGATAATATAAAACAAGTTTTTAACTCTTGAATTTTCAAAATACACTTCTAATATTATATTATTTGAAATTTCTAGGTCTTTAATTTCATTGTATGGTCCGGTGCAAAAAGATTTGCTCCTCAAAAAAATATTAATAAAAAAATTTTTTATTAAATAAACTTTTTTTTTTTTTATTTAAATGATATCAATACATATTCAGAAAAATGATATATATTTTAAATAAAAATTATGTATCATTATCAGAATCATCATAGTTATCAATTTCTTTATTAATTAATTGTCAAAATTAAAATATTCCTTGACATTTTTAAGTGCTTTTCTTCAAAACCCAACTATAACTTGTAAATTAATTTTATTTTTAAATGTATTTAAAGCGTATTTCGAATAGATAAAAGATTTGTATGTGAATCTGAATATAAAACTTTACCCTTTACAACTGCTCAAATACCTTCAATTGATTGAAGTTTACAATGATAAAGGAGAATAAAAAAACTTGATAATTATATTATTTTGCCATTTCAACACAAGAAAATATTACTTTTTCTTTGTTTATTTAAACTAATTTAAAAAGTTCCAGTTTTCATAACTTACTAAAAAAAGCATAAAGTTTTGTAATATTTTTATTAGGTTGAAATTTAGGTCATCCAAGAATTTTTTGTGATGTAAATATATCATTATTACACCTGTTCCAGTCTGATACCACACCCCAACTGTTCTCTCAGCAACATCCAATATTTCAGCAATTCGTCTGCGTAATGTAAGCTTTTGATGATCATTTTCTATGGAATTAGCTCAAAAAAGTAGTTATAAATATTAATTATTATTAGTTTTTTATTCTCTGTAAGTAGTGCACTACTTCGTTTTAAAGGAGAAGGAAGTATAATTAAGCAAAAATAATAAATATCCTTAGTTATGTTATACAAATCGTGTGAATTTCAAGTTGTCATGCTTGTTGCACAAAATTTTTTACTTAGTATAAATCGTATCTTTTTCCAACAAGAAGTAAATCTTTTTGCACCGGACTATAATATAAATAATAATATTTATTGTCTCAATTGTTTAGTTACCATTTACTATTTAAACTTATATAATTTTTCTTATATAATAAATAATATAAATTAAATATTAATTTGATGTTCACTTTTATTATCTGTATCAAAATATAAGTTCATCAGTAAATTTTAATAGGTATAAATTTAACTTGGTGTAAATCCTTGTCATATTACAAGACTTATAGAAATTCTTAAAAATATTATGTTAATATAAATTTCTGAAATTTTATCATATAATAAAATTTTAAAAATTTTTAGTATAATAAATTTTTATAATTTAGATATTTCAAAACTTTTCAAAATAACCTATTTATTTTCATTTTATTTTTTAAAATTTTATATTTTTACAATATTTTTTATAAATTTTCATTTATAAAAAAAATTCATATGTAACCCATGTGATCATAATTTTAAAATACAAAAAATAATTTATAAAATTTATCATCAGGGTTTTAAAATTTATGTGTAGTTGAAAATGTCTGGACAATTATTTTTTGACAAATAACAGACAATTTTAAATTCCAAAATACTTACCTTATTGAAAGTTTCATTGGACAAAAGATGATTTTACCTATGATAGTTGTAAAGAACATTTTACGATATCAAAATTTCTGAAAAATATTATTAAATCCGATACTGATCAGCAATAAGCTACTATAGCCAAAAATATTTCAGTAAAAGTAAGTAAGATTTATTATAGTGACAAAAGAATAGAAAAGATTTAGAAATCAGACTACGCGTCAATGCAACCACCTAAGTAATCTAAGTATGCCTCGAGTTAGTTATAGAATATGTCTTCAGTGGGCTTCTGAATCTTGACCACTTAAGCAGTCTGAGTATGTATTGAGTCAGTATTGTCATAGGACATTTTGGGACATTTTGAGACAAAAATAATTTTTTAAATTATAAAAAATTCCATTATAAGACTTAGTTTAAGTCATTAATTAAAGTTATTTAGAATTTATTTTTACATATATTTATAAAGTTTTAATATATCTTTATAAACCCAATAAAGGTAGGAACAGTGGGACATGGAACATTAGAACAGTAAAAAACCTAGGGATATACAAAATGTACAATACTGCCTTGAGTTAATTATAAAGTACATTTTCGGTGAACTTTATACCAAGCTTGTCTTTAACCAAACAATGGATATCTTTTACATTTTTAAAAAATCCTCATATTTTCCTTTAAGCATCAAATACAAACGGAAGAGATCAAAATATTCTGATATAAATTTGACTTGGAAAAGAAAAAAACTATTTTGAAGCAAAAAAAAACAAAACTAAGTCAAAAAGAAATAGATATAAAATTATCCAAAGCGTGTATTATACATCAGGAAATTTTATGAGGTGGAAATTTGTGCAAATTTTTAAAGGTGTCGAAAATTTTCATAAATTTTTGTACATTTTTTTCATTTTTTTAACTTCGCTCGCGATTTTCGAAGCACAGAGCGATTTTCTACTAAGATATTTCTAAGATAAATAGAACAGCCTTATTTTTGGCTACAAAATAATATATATTTCATCCTTGTAGCATCGATATTCGTGAAGTTATTCCAGTTTAAAGAAAGAGCGTCTATGAAAAATCATGCAAAAATTTTCAGAAAACTTATACAAATTTTCACTGAAATTTTGTGAAAATTTTCATGATGCAAAATTCTGCAAAATTGTACAAAAATTTTTGCAAGTTTCCAGAAATTTTTATATGATTTTTTTTCACAGATACTTTTTCTTTAAATCAGAATAACTTCACGAATATCGATGCTATTAAGAAAAAATATATACCATTTTGTAGCTAAAAACAAGGCTGTTCTATTTATCTTAGAAATACCTTAGTAGAAAATTGCTCTGTGCTTCAAAAATCGTGAGCGAAGTTAAAAAAATAGAAAAAATATATGAAAATTTGCAAAAATTTTTGACACCTTCAAAAACTTGCACAAACTTTCGTAAGTTTCCACCTTATAAAATTTCCTGATATATGGTATCTTGAATATCAAATTTTGTAGAAGCCTTACTAATTCTGTTATTTTTTGTTTTAGTTTACAGGCTGAGTTTGTAATAAAATATTTGATGGCAAAGAATGAAGTGTATAAATTATTAAATAATCAAAAATTAAATTATATGGAAAATTTTATTTTAAACAATTCTACAGGTGGACAAAAGTGATCTTATAAGGAAAAGCCACTTTCAACATCACCTAGCAAGGTTAGAATAATATAATTTAATATTTTAATATTTTAATTTACAAAAAAACTAATTTTTGACTATTTTAAATGCATAGATTAGAATTATTTGTGCTGAATCACTATTGTATCAGCAATGTAATAACCCTCTAGACGACAATGCTATAGCTTTCGTTAATAAATTATTAGTACCACAAAAAGATTCAAGTTTAAAAGAAGAAACGCAGTCACATGAATTACCAAAGACTATTTTAGAATCAGATAATAACAAAACTGACATTAACATAATACCATCAGATAATATACCTTCTAATGTATTACCGAAAGCTAAAGAAAAAAAATATATTAACTGTAATTTAATAGATAAAGTTTTAAAATAATTTCAAATACATGTTCTTTCCAATTACAAATTAATATATAATGATGTTGATATTATAGATATACATATTTCTAAAATTGATTTTAGATTTTTAAGGTATTTCGTCTTTTTGAGATTTATGCAGAATTTATTCTATATATGGAAATAAAAAAAGTACTCAATTATATATATATTTAATCAAGGAATTTATCTGAGTAATCAAAAAATTTCAGATTTTAAATAAAATAATTTTGTCTTCTATAAAAAAACTATTTCGATTTTTTTCTTCAAAATAATTTACGTACAAGTATAATTACGTGATGTTGAAATTTATGGAGAATTTGTTCGAACTTTCTTTTTTTTAGAGTAGTTGGCTTGTCTCCATTTTTAACCTACTATGATTATGGCTAAGTGGGTTCCTAGGTTAAATGAGTTTCGATGGATCGTACTATAAACTAATTTAATTTTAATAAGTTCTTTTATATAATATTTTGATAGACACATTGCATAATAATTTATACTTAATAAAGTCATAATAGAGCGAGATTCCGAAGTTGAAAAAAAAAAAGGTATACTTTAGTTTACAGTTTAGTTTTAATACAACAAAGTAACCTTCAACTTGAAAATTTTAATTGATTAATTTATTATAACAAACACTGGTCGAAAATTTATAAAACCTACACCTATCGGGTACCAGATAGATGTAGTATTTGTACCTAATATCGTACATATATCGGGTACTCGATAGGTGTGAGAAAACATTTTTCACACTTATCGGGTACCCGATATATGTAAGAAAACATTTTTCACACNTCAAAAAATTTCAGATTTTAAATAAAATAATTTTGTCTTCTATAAAAAAACTATTTCGATTTTTTTCTTCAAAATAATTTACGTACAAGTATAATTACGTGATGTTGAAATTTATGGAGAATTTGTTCGAACTTTCTTTTTTTTAGAGTAGTTGGCTTGTCTCCATTTTTAACCTACTATGATTATGGCTAAGTGGGTTCCTAGGTTAAATGAGTTTCGATGGATCGTACTATAAACTAATTTAATTTTAATAAGTTCTTTTATATAATATTTTGATAGACACATTGCATAATAATTTATACTTAATAAAGTCATAATAGAGCGAGATTCCGAAGTTGAAAAAAAAAAAGGTATACTTTAGTTTACAGTTTAGTTTTAATACAACAAAGTAACCTTCAACTTGAAAATTTTAATTGATTAATTTATTATAACAAACACTGGTCGAAAATTTATAAAACCTACACCTATCGGGTACCAGATAGATGTAGTATTTGTACCTAATATCGTACATATATCGGGTACTCGATAGGTGTGAGAAAACATTTTTCACACTTATCGGGTACCCGATATATGTAAGAAAACATTTTTCACACTTATCAGGTATCCGATATATGTACGATATTAGATACAGATACTACACCTATTTGATACCCGATAGATATAAGTTTTATAAATTTTCGACCAATAAAAGATATTTTTAATATATCTATTTTAAAAATTTACTATATCAAAATTTTTTATATCAAAGACTGTATTATATAATTTATTTAATTATTTTTTTTATAAAGAAGTTGTTAAATAAAAAATTTATTCCTATATTTTAAAACATAAAAAATTTCAAATAACAATATTTTAAATATTTTTATACCTTTTTTTATAATAAATAATTATTAGAACATTATGAAAATTAAATTCTAAATAATTTCACAAAATCAAAAAAAAAAAATTTATAATTAAGGGACTGTATTATGTCATCCTTAATTAGTAAATGATCACCTAAAGAAATTAAAAATAGATTATCGATTTTAGTACAAGGTTAACTTTTTCAATATATTCAAAAAAAATTTTATACTACATCAGTAAATTTTTTTAAACGTAAGCCTTCGAAGTCCTTCACTCCGATAATCTTCGAATACCTCCAACATAAACGTAATATTTACGAAGGTTATTGGTACCGAAAACCTTCATTTTTATTAATAAAACGTAATACTCCAGAGGTTATTGATATCGATAACCTTCAATAACTTTCACTTTATCATAATAAACATAATATTTGCGAAGGTTATTGGTCTGATAACCTTCAATAACCTTTGAAAACGAAATTATTACAATAACTTCCGACATAAAAAATTTCCTGATGTACTATAACTCATATTTCAGAATATATAATTTTTAATATTGATAAAAAAAATTAATTTTAGTTAGTATTTTTTANAATTTTTTATATCAAAGACTGTATTATATAATTTATTTAATTATTTTTTTTATAAAGAAGTTGTTAAATAAAAAATTTATTCCTATATTTTAAAACATAAAAAATTTCAAATAACAATATTTTAAATATTTTTATACCTTTTTTTATAATAAATAATTATTAGAACATTATGAAAATTAAATTCTAAATAATTTCACAAAATCAAAAAAAAAAAATTTATAATTAAGGGACTGTATTATGTCATCCTTAATTAGTAAATGATCACCTAAAGAAATTAAAAATAGATTATCGATTTTAGTACAAGGTTAACTTTTTCAATATATTCAAAAAAAATTTTATACTACATCAGTAAATTTTTTTAAACGTAAGCCTTCGAAGTCCTTCACTCCGATAATCTTCGAATACCTCCAACATAAACGTAATATTTACGAAGGTTATTGGTACCGAAAACCTTCATTTTTATTAATAAAACGTAATACTCCAGAGGTTATTGATATCGATAACCTTCAATAACTTTCACTTTATCATAATAAACATAATATTTGCGAAGGTTATTGGTCTGATAACCTTCAATAACCTTTGAAAACGAAATTATTACAATAACTTCCGACATAAAAAATTTCCTGATGTACTATAACTCATATTTCAGAATATATAATTTTTAATATTGATAAAAAAAATTAATTTTAGTTAGTATTTTTTATATTAAATCTTTAAAAAACTGCTTAGGTATTTTTCGCATGAATTCATTTTTTTCGCATAAAGCAAATCCTATTAAATAAAATTGTAAAAAAATATAAAAATAGTTTAGAAAAAAATTTTTATTGTTAGTTATTATGTATAAACTTATATGATTACAAAAATAAAATTTATTATTATAGATAATAACTTCCAAATGGTATACAATACTTGTATCGCAAGACCTTATTAATAGAAAAGCTTACAAACGATCAAACGGCAGTTGGATTATAGTTGATTATTCTTCTGATCTTTATGTACTAGATTTACACTCTGAAATTAAAATATTTGATTTTACTTCAAATATTATTAAAGATATCAAAATTGCTGAAGAGAAAAATAATAATGCTGGTTATTTTTTTCAACGTAATAAAGAAATAGAATATTCTTTAATACTATTATTACCTGGATATATTGTTTATACATCTGTAGGTAATAAAAAGTTTAAATTAATAATTTCAGAAAGTAATAATCAATTGTTATTTTTTTGGGAAGAGTACGGTTGTGATACTTTGTATATTTATAAAAAAGTACAAGGTTTTGAACGAATGGTATTTCATTATATGTTAAAAAAATATGATCTCGATTCTAATAATTCTATTATATCAATCCTTGGTCTTAATATTCCTGAAATAATTAATAATCTACAAAAACTAGTTTTTGAAAATTTTCAACTATTTTTCAAAAAAAAAATTTTTTATCTAAAGATTTGAAATTAAAAAATGCAAAAAAAAAAGAAGTATTATAACATAGTTTGAAAAGAGAACAAGAAAAAATTAATTCAAAAATAAATAAAGATGATGGTAAAACAAATAATATTATTTATGAAATTTCTATTGAATCAGAAGGAAAAGTATTACCTCCAAAAGATATACAAGTTTTAATGTTCAAAAATGTAGAATATAAATAAACAATATATAATTGAAACAAAACTATTAAAATTTTAAAAGAAAAAATTATTATAACTGAAAAAAAAATATTGAAATAATTACAGTTAATAATAAAAAAATTCAAAGATTGATCGAAAAGGAAATTAAAGAAAATAATTTCGGATCAACTATTTTCATAAGTACATCACATTATCTTTCTACTCTTCTTTCTTTACCATATCCAAATTATTATGATATTATTATTTCAAATTAAAAATTTTTTACCAAAGTAATAGGATTTAATATTACTTGTACAATTAAATGTCTTTTGTGTAAAACTTCAACAGAATATTCAAATGAAAATTCTGAAGTAAATTTTTCTCAGTTAGTTACAGAAGTAACTTTTTCTGGAGGAATTAATCGAAATTCTTTTCAAAACGCATTAGCAACAATCGGCATAACAAATCAATATTGCACAAAACTTATTATAATTATCAAGCTCGTATATTCAAGCCAATAATAGATGATGCAAAACTTAATACTAGAAAAATTTTAATTGAAATTCTTGAAAAACTAAAAACAATTCAATTACCAAGACAAGAAAAAATATTACCAATAGGTTTTGATTATTCAAGCTAGTGGAAAATTTATTTATTTAGGAGATCTTCCTGGTATATAAATAATATTTTTATTATTATTATATATAATTGAAAAATATTAACAAATTTATTGTTAGGATATAATTATCAGTCTATTGTAAGATTTTATACAGTAGAGCATTCTCGTTTATTGAAACAATTAGATAATTCAGTAATATTACATGAAGAAAATTTTAATGGAATTTTAAGACAAATGGAACATGCAATATTAATTAAGTTATTAAATGATATAATACCTTTCACTGGTCAAATGAACAAAAATCGGAATCCTATTGATGGCGCAAATATGCATAAATCGGACATCCAATTTGTGAAAATTCATAAATCGGAAATTCCTATTTATAAATCGGAAAAAATCGACTGCCTATACTTAATAAATCTTAGCAAATTTAGCCATCAATCGGAATCCTATTCATGGTAAAACTGTCCTATTTTTTTCCATTCGACCAGTGTTTATTAGAAGAATCTGATTTTACTTTACATATATGTGTTGATGGAGATCTTGAAACTAATCATACTCTAGTTATACTTGCACATTAAATTATTTTGGGGTTCTGAAATTGCAATTTCAGAAAAAAAAGTTGAAATAGTTTTTCATAGAAAACGAAATTATTTTATTTAAAATCTGAAATTTTTTGACTACCCAGATTTATTCTTTGATTGAAGATACACATAATTGGATATTTTTTTTACTTCCATATATAGAATAGATTCTGTATAAATCTCAAAAAGTCGAAATATCTTAAAAATCCAAAATCAATTTTGGAAACATGTATAACTCTAGCATGTATTTCTGCAGTAAGTCGTATATTTGCTGATCTAAAACATGTAAGCAAAAATATTTGAAAAAATTTATATAAGTATTTATTTACTTGAATTTTTTTTTATAAAAAAATAATTTAATTTTAATCTTTGATAATATATTATCAATAGTAAAAAAAAAATATTCCCAATGGCATTCTTTTGAACAACACATTATGCGTTATTTCAATTCTTATGTATTTAGTGCAGTGCTTCAAAAAAATAGTAATCAAGATAGTGTACCAAATGAAGAGAATGTACGACATGTATAAGTGAAAAGTTTAATTCAGTATTTACTTGGTAATTATGATTTATATTGAAGTGATGTATATTGGATAAAAGATAATCCAGAATTACAATTACAAGAACCAACTTTAAAAAATTATACACAAGTTGAAATAAATAATTTTAGAAATGTTTTAAGTACAATTTTTCGTATACCATATGGTCAAGGACTTGCAACAATATTTCGCACATTTCACAATGAAGCATTCAATAGAAAAATTTTAAAATATTTAGATAAACGAATTGATTATTGGGCATCGTATTGTGTACGACATGCATTAGCAATAATCAATCAGAATGATAGATTAAATGAAATGATTTCTAGAGTTCGTATGGCAGCAATAAACAAAGAATTTTCATATTCAGATATACATCATCAGGAAATTTTTAAAGGCGAATATATCCGGATATAATTGCCCACCCCCAGGTTTATCCGCATAAATCGCATTAATCCGGATTAATCTGCATTTATCCGGATTAATTCATATGTTACACCGAATATATTCAGATTATATTCAGATAAATTGCGAATATATCCAGATATAATTGCCCACCCCCAGGTTTATCCGCATAAATCGCATTAATCCGGATTAATCTGCATTTATCCGGATTAATACATATGTTACACCGAATATATTCAGATTATACTCAGATAAATTGCGAATATATCCAGATATAATTGCCCACCCCCAGGTTTATCCGCATAAATCGCATTAATCCGGATTAATCTGCATTTATCCGGATTAATACATATGTTACACCGAATATATTCAGATTATATTCAGATAAATTGCGAATATATCCAGATATAATTCAGTTTTATTAATAGCGAATAAACCTGGATATATTCGTCCTTAAAAATTTCCTGATGATAATATACAAAAATTTATTCAAGAAAGATCTTAGCATGTTATTAAAAATCGTAATGTAATTCAACAACGAAATGAAGCAAGAAAAATAAAATTTGCAAATGAAAAACAAGAACTTAGTGGTTTTGATTTTGATAAGATAATTTTTATATTTTTTTAAAATTATTTTTATTTATAATTTTTTTTTAATATTATTTTTTTATAGGAATTAGTATTGTATAAAAGCAAAATGATCGATCAAATTTATAAAAATATTTTTTGACCATCATTCAAAGACCTTTTGAAAGACTTTGATGCAATTGTAAAATGCATTGGATATTATGCATTTGCAAAAAAAAGTTCACGTAGTTTATATGGAATTTGTTTATTTTATACAGATGCAGGTTTATGAGAACGAATTATTGATAAACAATATGTGCCTAAAGGAGAACATTCTAAACCTCTTGAAATAGAATCACTTATTTTGCTTGCTGTAACAAAAATCTTTAGATTTGAAGAGTTTAGAAATGAACAAAAAAATGCTATTATTTTATATTTAAATGGAAAAGATACATTTGTATTAATAAAAACGGGTAGTGGAAAAACTTTATGTTATGCTTTATTAGTAGTTTGTTCTGAAGATCTAACAATAGTTTTTAGTCCTCTTAAAGACTTATAGAAGATCAAAA
This sequence comes from Diversispora epigaea, assembly GCA_003547095.1. NCBI lineage: Eukaryota > Fungi > Glomeromycota > Glomeromycetes > Diversisporales > Diversisporaceae > Diversispora > Diversispora epigaea. The sequence continues at coordinate 10,562 of PQFF01000519.1, read as the reverse complement.
GGTTCGTTACAAATTTATTTTTATATTATATTATTTTATTACTATATTAATTATATTTGTTTTTATTAGAAAGAATTAATAAAGGCAGGCATTCCATGTACAACTTTATATGCTAATTTAACACAGGGTATACACGTTTAAAAAAAGATTTTTGAAGAAATTGCAAATGGATTGATAAAAATATTATTCATAACACTTGAAAAACTTGTATCAAATAAGGGATTTTGTAGATTTATCACACAACTTTATAATCAAAAAAAAATTCGTTTTGTAATTAATGAGGCTTACTGTATTATATCTTATCAAGATTTTAGGTAGTTATTTTATAATAAATAAAATAATAAATAATTCAATATTTATAAATTTATAAATTTATATTTATAGAGAAGCTTGGAGAAAACTTGGAATATTAAAACAACATTGGGAATTAGCACCAATTATGTTACTTATGGCAACATATACATGATCTGAAGTAGATGAAATTCGTGAGAATTTGTATATTGATAGAGGTAATTTTACTTTGGTTCGTGGTTCTATTTGTTATAAATCAGAAATAGTTTATAGTGTAAAAGAACGAAAAAAAATACACGATCAGTATGTTGCTGATATTATAAATATAATAAAAAAAATTTACAAGATCACATTATTATTTATTGTCCAACACACAAAAACTGTGAATTTATATATAATAAATTGCAAGAAAATTTTTCTAATATTTCAATAAGTTACTTCCATAGTGGTTTACGTGATGATGAAAGAGAAATAATAATGAATAACTGAAAAACTAATAATACTCAGATTATGGTTGCAACATCTGCTTTTAGTATGGAGATAAATTCAAAAGATATACGTGTAGTTATTCACACAAAAGTACCTATGAGTATGAGTATGTAATATAATTATATATAGTATCGATTATTATTTTTATTATATTTTAACTTTATTTATTTATAATGAATCTCATTCAGAAAGTTGGTCGTGAGGAACTAAATGGAAATATGGCAATGTATATTATTTTTTACAATAAAAAAGATATTCGTACAAATTATTCTATAGTGACGGAATATAAGGAAACGTAAGTTAACTATTGATTATTGAAAACTTGTATTTTAGATTATTTATATTTTAGACTTATAAATTATTTTATTTTGGTAGGGAATCTATTACAAATGCTACAATTAATGATCAAATTTTAAATAATAAACTTGTACGGGCATCTAATAAAATTTTTAAGGTTCTATATTACTGTAGCTCTCAATATGAGTGTCGTCAACAACTAATTTGGAAATATCAATTATGGCCTGATGAAAAAAGTCCATCTATATGTGAAAAATGTGATAACTGTATTAATAGAATTGCTAAGAAACCAAAATTAGTTGATAGAAAAGAAGAAATAATAAAATTATTAGAAGTGATAAAATTTCTTACATAAGAAAATAAAAAAATTTGCCCAGATGATATAATAGATATGTTTAGAGATGGGAAAACAGCAAAAATAAAACAAAAAAAATGGGATACTTTATCAGTATATCTAACTGAAAAAAGGAAAGTATTGAAAATTAAAGAGTTAGTTTCGTTTGCATTAATAGATTTAGTGGTTTGTAGTTTAGTTCAAGAAAAAATCATATTACAAAGATCAAATGAAAGTAGTATAGGTTTATCCAGTAGCATTATTGTTGTTGATGTAATACATGGCGCACAAGGCAGTACTTTGTCAAATAAATTTAAAATAAATTTATAATAACGTTAAATAAATTATAAAATGTCAAATAACGTAATGAAATTCTGAGATTAACTGAAATCAGTTTTGTGTTATATAAAATATTTTTATGTAATACCAAAAAAAATTAGGTGCATGAAAACAATAATCATACAGTTTACCCTTAATGTTTTTATAAAATAATTTAAAAAATAAAAAAAAACTTTAAAACTTTTAAAAAAATTAAAGAAATTATATCAAAATTAGATAGAACAATAAAATATTAATTTAATATTTTTTTTTAGATTATATTATTATTATAATAAATTATTATCATTTTGTATAAAAATAAGTGATTTACGATTTCTACTTTATTTTTAATATGTTTCTTAATTATTAAAAAATTGAATATTGAAAATTTAATAATTATTTTTAAATTAAAAGTTAAATTTTGATGATAACAATTTTTTACTTTTGAAAAAATAAAAAATTTCAGGTTTAAACTTTCTTCTATTAAATAGAAAAAAATTATTCAGATATTAGTTAAAAGTAAATTTTATTGTAACGTTTTTAAATTTAATTATCAAAATTAATATTAATAGGTTTATAATTTAACCTTGATATAATGAAGTAACTTTCAACTTGAAAATTTTAATTGGTTAATTTATTATAACAAAAGTATTTTAATATATTTATTTTAAAAATTTGCTATATCAAAATTTTTTATATCAAAGTTTGATTGTATTGTATAATTTATTTAACTTTTTTTTTAATAAGGAAGTTATTAAATAAAAAACTTATTCCTGTACTTCAAGATATAAAAAATTTTAAATAACAATATTTTAAATACTTTTATACTTTTTTTTATAATAAATAATTATTAAAACATTATGAAAATTAGATTTTAAATAATTTCACAAAATCAAAAAAAAAGTTTATAATTAATATTTTTATAAAATAATTTGAAAAATAAAAGAAAACTCTAAAATTTTTAGAGAGATTAAAAAAATTATATTAAGATTAAATAGAAAGGTAAAATATTGGTTCAATATTTTTTTTTTAGATTACATCGTTATTATGATAAATTATTATTATTTTGTATAAAAGATGAATGATTTACAATTTCTACTTTGTCTTTAACATATTTTTTAATTTATTTGATATCATTAAGAAATTGAATATTAAAAATTTAATAATTTTTTTTAAATTAAAAATTAAATTTTGAAAAAATAAAAAATTTTGGATTTAAATTTTCTTTTATTAAGTAGAAAAGATTTATTCAAATGTTAATTAAAGGTGAACCTTACTGTAACACTTTTAAATTTAATTATTGAAATTAATACTGGTAGATATATTTTAGTTTACAGTCTAGTTTTAATGTAATAAAGTAACCTTTAGCTCAAAAATTTTGATTGGTTAATTTATTATAATAAGAATATTTTTAATATATCTATCTTAAAAATTTGTTATATTAAAATTTAACTGTATTGTATAATTTATTTAATTTTTTTTTTTATAAAAAGTTATTAAATAAAAAATTTATTTTCGTATTTTAAGACATAAAAAATTTCAAATAACAATATTCTAGATACTTTTATACTTTTTTTTATAATGAATAATCATTAGAACATTATAAAAAAAAAGTTTATAATTAATGTTTTTATAAAATAATTTAAAAAATAAAAGAAGACTTTAAAACTTTTAGAGAGATTAAAAAAATTATATCAAGATTAGATAGAAAGATAAGATATTGATTCAATATTTTTCTTTTAAATTACATTGTTATTATGATAAATTATTATTATTTTGTGTAAAAAGTGAGTAATTTACAATTTCTACTTTGTTTTTAACATGTTTCTTAATTTATTTAATATCATTAAGAAATTGAATATTAAAAATTTAATAGTTTTTTTTAAACTAAGAACTAAATTTTGATAATAATAACTTTTTGTTTTTGAAAAAACAAAAAATTTCAAGTTTAAAATTTTTTTTATTGAATAGAAAAAATCTATTTAGATATTAATTAAAAGTAGGCTTTGTTTTAATATTCTTAAATTTAATTATCAAAATTAATACTAATAGGTATATTTTAGTTTATAGTTTAGTCATGTAAATAAAGTTATGTTTAAAAAGAACATTTTACTATTTGTAAATATAATTTTAAATTATTATCCCTTAAACTGTAAATCATGTGAATTGCAGGCAAATTTGCCTGCATTTATTAGTAACTTGTGACGTCACTACAGTTTAAGGGATAACAAAATCTTTAAGAGAGTTTAAGAGCTATAATGAAGTTGTATTTTAATCGCAATTGAATTACTATTTTTTTACAAAATACTATTATTTTAAAGTGCATCTTATAATTAATGGGTCAAAAAAATTTGGTATAAGTTGTTTTAGCTTTATTGATATTTTTGTTACTGGATTAAATGAAATAGAATAAAAATAAATATAATATTGAAACTAAAGTGTATATCATTAGTAGGTTTTTTAAGAGAAGAAAAAGGAAGATAGATTGAAAATACAAATTATAAATTATTAATGACATTAGATATAAAACTTGAAATGGAAATTAAAGATGAATTATTTAATAGAAAGTATTTTTATTGATGTAAAGAAGAAACAAATAACGTAAAAAAAATAATTAATAATAAGATAGATAAATATAAGTTAATGATATAAAAGGGTAAAATTGATAATCACAAGGGATCAGAAGTTTGTGATAATAAAATTAAAGTAGAGAAAAGTGAAGAATATTTGAGAAACATTTTTTTGATTTTAATTAATTTTAAATAAAATTTAATCAAATTATTAAATTTTAAAAAATAGATATAAATTTTTTTATATCTTGTTAATTAGAATTTTTATATTTTGTTATATATATTTTTTGACTATATTAATAAATCAATAAAGCTGACCTTAAAAATTAATTTTTATATATAACAGAATAAATACTATTAATAAAGTGATCAGCATTAAAATTAGGTGTATATGTGACAGGGTTATAGTATTTTTATTCAATGATTCTACTTAACTTATTTTTTATAAGTTCACGTTATTATTTTACCAATTTGCCTTAGTATTTTATTACAACTGCATCAGGAAATTTTTTATATTAAAAGTTATTGTAATAATTTCGTTTTCAAAAGTTATTGAAGTATTGATTGAAAATTTATAAAACCTACACCTATCGGATACCAGATAGGTGTAATATCTGTGCTTAATATCGTATATATATCGGACATCCGATAAATGTGAAAAATGTTTTTTTACATATATCGGGTATCTGATAAGTGTGAAAAATATTTTCTCACACCTATCCTGATATGTGTACGATATTATGTACAGATACTACATCTATTTGGTACCTGATAGGTGTAGGTTTTATAAATTTTCGACTAGTGAAAGTTATTAGACCAATAACCTTTGTAAATATTACGTTTATTATAATAAAATGAAGGTTATTAAAAATTATCAATATCAATAACCATCAGGAATTATATAAAAGCGTTCTAGTTATACCTGCCACCCAAATTCAAAATCCAAATACCAAAATCCCAAATGCTGAAATCCCAAATCTCAAATCCCAAATTATAATTAGTATCTTTTACCGAAATCCCAAATCCCAAATACTAGTAATTTGTACATTTTGGCATCCCAAATCTCAAATTATTTGGAATTTAGGTAACACGTATAGTTCTAGTATACAATAAGTACGAAAAGTATTTATTGCGTTCGATATACGCCATTTTATTGCATATTACGAATGTTACGTTCTAGAACGATCCGTTTTACAACATTTTACGAACGATAAGTATTAATAACATTATATAACAGATCATTCTAATACGGTTTGCGAACTATCAGTATTAATAACGTTCTAGAACGATCTGTTTTAGAACATATTACGAACGATATATACTAATAACGTTATATAACGTATCATTATACGAAATATCAGTATTAATAATTATATAATGGATTGTTCAAGAACATTATTGATTATAATAGTGTATATCGTATAAAAGATCAACTTTTATAGTTTGCAATGCACTATATTATAGATTGATATACACTCCCCTAGCAAAAGTATTTGTGGAATGATAAAATTTGAAAATAATTGCTAAAATTAAAAACGTAATTGTGAGACAATGAGTGATCTAAAACGTACAAACTTTTTTTTATTAGATTCCCCTAAACCAAGGCTATTATATAATATCTTTTGTGATAAAATTGAACATCTGTACATGGAGATATTACGCTTCAAATAAAATTGACAAAAAATAATAAATTTATTCTTAGATCTATACCTATACCGCATTTGATGGGTATTAAAGATAGATACCAACTATTTTATATGAAATTGTAGCCAGAAATGATATCTACAACTTTAATTATTGACGTTTTTCTCGGTACCTAATAAAAATTTTGACTTCAATTAGACGTGAATAAAAACGACCGAAATTTTAAAAAAATATAAAAAATTCGAAAATAATTGTGACGATTGTTTATACGTGAAAAACTTGATTATTTATTAATGCAACAATAAATGTGCTTTTAAGTTATCTTGAANTATACACTCCCCTAGCAAAAGTATTTGTGGAATGATAAAATTTGAAAATAATTGCTAAAATTAAAAACGTAATTGTGAGACAATGAGTGATCTAAAACGTACAAACTTTTTTTTATTAGATTCCCCTAAACCAAGGCTATTATATAATATCTTTTGTGATAAAATTGAACATCTGTACATGGAGATATTACGCTTCAAATAAAATTGACAAAAAATAATAAATTTATTCTTAGATCTATACCTATACCGCATTTGATGGGTATTAAAGATAGATACCAACTATTTTATATGAAATTGTAGCCAGAAATGATATCTACAACTTTAATTATTGACGTTTTTCTCGGTACCTAATAAAAATTTTGACTTCAATTAGACGTGACGTGAATAAAAACGACCGAAATTTAATAAAATTTTAAAAAAATATAAAAAATTCGAAAATAATTGTGACGATTTTTTATACGTGAAAAACTTGATATGAAGCATCTTTTATAAAAATTTCAGCTTTATATATTGAAAATTGAGAGAATAATTTGTGATTAAACTTTAGAGTATAATTTTGAAACATCCGATATTCAACTATTAATATTAAACTCAATTCTCAGTTTAAAAATCTGAAATTTTTACAATAGATGCTCCACATGTTAAACTTTAACTGTACTTAGTACCATTTTTATTGTTGTGTTGGTGGATAAGGATGTTTTTATATGTGATTCCGATTGGTAATTATTTTCGGATTTTTTTTTGATTTTTTAAAATAATCGACATGGATTTGAAGTATTTGAGAAATTGATAAAATTCGGAAATGATTAACAAAAGTTATAACATATAAAAGTTAGGTTTTTAATAATAAAATATAAAAAATGCTTATAAATAACCTTAAAGAATAAGACAAAATACATATAATATATAAATTTCATATCTATCTAATTTCAAATAAAGGAATAATCGTCATTCAAAGTAAAATTTTTAAAAAATTGATTCTAAAAAATTAATCCATCCTGATTTTTTGAACCACTTTTATAATTATATTTGGGCCTCTAAGTAAATAGATTTAGTACATTCTAAATTATATATATTCAATGTTTTATAATTTTTTATTACATATTAATTAAATAATTTGAAAAAATAAAAAATATTATAAAATTAAATTTTCTTATGGTTTTATTGTAAAATAGATATGAAATTTTCTTTAAATATTAGCAAAAGATAATATTAATTCAATAATTTATTGGATTTCCTTTATTTTCAATTACACCTTTAATTCTTTGTGGCATACTATCAATTAATTTAATTAAAAAATTGGTATCCAAATTATCCCATTCTTCTTGTAATATTTTAATTAATTCTGTCTTGTTTTTTGGTTTTTGCTCATGTTTTCTTATTTTTCTATCTAATTCAGACCATAAATTTTCAATTGGATTTAAATCAGGACTTTGTGCAGGCCAAATTAGGCTATTAATTGATTTTGATTCTTTCCATTCTTTGACTTTTTTTGCAGTATGACAGGGAGCATTATCATCTTGATAAATATAATCAAAACCAATTTCATTCAAAAAAGATAAAAGATATTGATTAAGTAATTCTATATATTTTGTACCATTAATGCTACCTTCAATTACAACTAAAGGTCCTTTGTTATATTTTGTAAAAAACCCCCAAACCATAACACCATCTGAATGTTTGACAGTAGGCTGTAAACAATCTTTATGATATTTTTCATCTTTTGTACGCCACACCCATTTTTGAGAATCATTTTTGAATATTTCAAAACGTGATTCATCACTAAAAATAATTTTTTCCCATTCATCATTCCAGTTTTTTCTTTCTTTACACCAATTTAATTTTTTTTTTTGAATTTGATTTTGAAATTAATGGTTTTTTCTTAGCTACTCTTCCATAGTATCCTGACTCATGTAAAACACGCCTTACAGTATCAGTACTAACTGTTATTTCTAAAGAACTATTAAATTTATCAGTTAATTCTATAATTGAATCTGCTCTGTTGTCTTTAACAATTTTTACTAATTGTCTTTTATCAGTTTCAGTTAGTACTGCAGGTCTTCCAGTTCTAGGGGCATTGGAAGTGGTACCATTTACTTTATATTTTTTAATTATATAAGCAACTGTTGATTCTGGATGTCCCAGAATTCTAGAAATATCACTATTGCTGTGGTTTCCTTTCCAAAGACCAATAATTTCACCTTTATCAAAATCAGTTAATTCTTTAAGTTTTGGCATTTTTAATTTAAAATTAATTAATAATTAGTAAATATTATAAATTATTAATACAATAATAACAATAAAATGAAATTATTTCACAATCTAGTTTATTTAATTTAATTATTTTTGTGGTATATATAATTTTATAATTTTGTTAAAGATCAACAATTTAATGCACATTAAAAAAATATAAATTTCTCAATAAATATTTAACCAAAAAATACAAAATTTAAACATATATATTTAATGACCTTCCAAATCTGTTTACTTTGTAGTCCAAATATAGTTATGAAAGTGGTTCAAAAAATTGGAATGGGTCAATTTTTTAGCATAAATTTCTTAAAAATTTTACTTTTATTTGAATGTCGATTATTCTTTCATTTAGAGTTAGATAGATATGAAATTTATATATTATGTGTATTTTGTCTTATTTGTTAAGGTTATTTATAAGCATTTTTTATATTTTATTATTAAAAACCTAACTTTTATATGTTATAACTTTTGTTAATCATTTCCGAATTTTATCAATTTCTCAAATACTTCAAATCCATGTCGATTATTTTAAAAAATCAAAAAAAAATCCGAAAATAATTACCAATCGGAATCACATATAAAAACATCCTTATCCACCAACACAACAATAAAAATGGTACTAAGTACAGTTAAAGTTTAACATGTGGAGCATCTATTGTAAAAATTTCAGATTTTTAAACTGAGAATTGAGTTTAATATTAATAGTTGAATATCGGATGTTTCAAAATTATACTCTAAAGTTTAATCACAAATTATTCTCTCAATTTTCAATATATAAAGCTGAAATTTTTATAAAAGATGCTTCATATCAAGTTTTTCACGTATAAAAAATCGTCACAATTATTTTCGAATTTTTTATATTTTTTTAAAATTT